>CAUYMX010054114.1:0-13923 GCA_963573855.1 Lepilemur septentrionalis
TGGCCAATTAATTTCTTTCTATTTTTAAGTAGAGACAGGGTCTCGCTCTTGCTCAGGCTGGTTTCGAACTCCTGACCTTGAGCAATCCGCCCGCCTCGGCCTCCCAGAGTGCTAGGATTACAGGCGTGAGCCACCGCGCCCAGCCTCCATCTGCTTTCTAAATTTGTCAAAATCATTTGTGTGCTGATGACCCCCACTCCCATTTTTTTGCTGATATGGATTTACTTTCTGCTTTTATGTAGTCATGCATTGGGTGGAGGGGATGGGAGGGAATCTTGTTATCTTGAATATGAAGCTGCTTCTAAATTCTGACCTGTCAGAGCAGTCACTTACTGTCACTAAATAATTTGATTGATCATAGGACCTATCTGCAGTCCTTTTTTTTAAGACAGGGTCTCTGGGTCTCTATTGCCTGGGGTAGAGTGCAGTGGCATCATCATAGCTCCCTGCAACCTCAAATGCCTGGGCTCAGGCGATATTCCTTAGCCTCCCAAGTAGCTGGGACTACAGGCCACTATGCGCAGATAATTTTTGTGTTTTTTGTAGAGATGGTTTCTCACTGTGTTGCTCAGGCTGATCTCGAATTCCTGACCTCAAACAATCCTCCCGCCTCAGCCTCCCAAAGTGCTAGGATTACAGGCATGAGTCACCATGCCTGGCCTTGCAGTCTTTCTTAGAGGTAAAGCCAAGGAGATTCTTTTTTCAGTTTTTTTCAACAAATAGGGTCTTGCTCTGTTGCCCAGGCTGGAGTACAGTGACACAACCATAGCTCACTATAGCCTTGAACTCTCAGCTCAAGAGAGTTGCAACCTGGGTGACAAGAGCAAGACCCTGTTTCTAAAAACAAAAAACCTTTGACTAATTTGTCCCAGCCCTTCCCTGTGGGTGCTGCTCAGGGGAACGGATTTATTCTGTTCAAGAGCTCGTTTTAGGCCGGGCGCGGTGGCTCACACCTGTAATCCTAGCACTCTTGGAGGCTGAGGCAGGAGGATCGCTTGAGATCAGGAGTTTGAGGTTGCTGTGAGCTAGGCTGACACTCTACTCAGGGCAACAAAGTGAGACTCTATCTCAAAAAAAAAAAAAGGCCTATTTTAGTGCCTGGCACATAATAATTCTTTTTCAACTGCCCTCCTCTATGAACTAGAGAGCTGCCTCATATTTGTACCAATAACAGCTTCTACTTCTCTTTTGTGACACTGTGTACATTTTTAATTAATTACTCTTAATGATTTGTTGAGTATCTGTCTTGATCTTTGGTACCAGACAGTTCTGCGGTTGAAGCCTGGCTCTCTTACTTTCTTACAAGTGTGTAACCTTTGGGAATTTACTTCACCTCTTTGAGGCACTGCTTCCTCAGCTGAAAAGGAGAAAAATAACAAGACCAAATGCACAGTGTTATTATGAAAAAAAAGAGGATGTGGGAAAAGCATTTAGCACAGTGCCTGGAACATAGGCTGTGCCCAGTGAATATAGGGTGTTACGATTATCGCTCATCATTGCTGGACTGGGCTGGGACTTGTCTCTTGCTTCCCACTGTGTCCCCAGTGCTGGGCATGCACTCAGTAATAATACATGTGTTGAATGACCATCCGATACGGGAGGATGGATGGATGGAAGGGTGGGTAGATTCTCCCCTCTGAGCAGCCAGGAGAGCTGAGACCCAGAGAGGAAAGAAGATTCCCCTCAGTAGCTGAGGTTTGGGATCCTGGCCCATGGGCAGGCCTGCCCTCACCACCATCTTCCCCAGCAGGTTTGGGATGTACATTCCGTTTCTGCAGCTGAACTGTGATCTCCGCAAGACAAGCCTGTTCAGCCATATGGGCTCTGTGGGGCCCCGGGAGGCAGTCAGTGGCCTGGCAAAGAGCCGGGACTACCTGCTGACACTGCGGGAGACGTGGAAGCAGCACACAAGACAGCTGTATGGCCCAGAGGCCATGCCCACCCATGCCTGCTGCCTGTCGCCTAGCCTCATCCGCAGCGAGGTAGAGTTCCTCAAGATGGACTTCAACTGGCGCATGAAGGAAGTGCTGGTCAGCTCCATGCTGAGTGCCTATTATGTGGCCTTCGTGCCTGTCTGGTTTGTGAAGGTGCGTAGCTCAACCCAGGGAGGGAAAGAGCCTAGCTGCAACCTTGCCCTGCTGCCTGCCCCTTGTGAGCGCTCCTGCTTGCATAACTGACTGCTGTTTGGGATGAGATTTGTTTGATCTGTTTTCCTCTGGAGAGCTAGAGTGACTACTGTCTCTATTGTATTTTTATTTTTGTTTTTTCCCCCAGCCCTCAGTCACTTAGTCTCCATTTTAGAGTGTAGAACAAGGCTCACTGAAAGAAGGACTTGGCCTAGATCCCCCAGCCAATGAGGGAGACATGACGTTGTTCATAACACTTGATAACAAAGAGCAGTGACTTTGTATTTCAGTGGCTATTTTGACACAGGCATGTCACAATATCCTGCCTTATTAAGTAGGGAAACCAGGATTTATCCAGATCTGAGTGACCCCAAAAGTCTGTGCCCTCTTTTCTTATATGACTTCCTGGGAAGGTACCACCTCAGCTGCAGTAGGCTTGAAACATTTCTGCAGGGTGGAGTACACTGAATGATGTGAGGTTGAGAGGACTTAATATCTACTGAGCAACTACAACATGCCAGGAGCTTTCATGAGTGTTATAATCCTTCTAATGCCTCTCAGAGGTAGTTAGTGGTTGGTCTTATCCTCATTTAACCAGTGAGGAAACTAAAGCACAGAGAAGTTAAATGACTTGCCCAAGGTCACAGTTAATAAATAGAAGAGCCAAGATTTATTTATTTATTTATTTTTGCCTTCCCTTCCCTTTGTATTTGCCTATGTGATTATATCTGGAGTTTTTATTGAAACTGTTAAAATGCATTTCTTAAACTTGGTGGGGGGAATTATCTTGTACTTAACTCTTTGTTAAAAAATGGAAGCGCCACGGCCGGGTGCGCTGGCTCACACCTGTAATCCTAGCACTCTGGGAGGCCGAGGTGGGAGGATCGCTCAAGGTCAGGAGTTCGAAACGAGCCTGAGCGAGAGCGAGACCCCGTCTCTACTAAAATTAGAAAGAAATTAATTGGCCAACTAAAAATATATAGAAAAAATTAGCCGGGCATGGTGGCACATGCCTGTAATCCCAGCTACTCAGGAGGCTGAGGCAGGAGGCTCAGGAGTTTGAGGTTGCTGTGAGCTAGGCTGACGCCACGGCACTCTAGCCCGGGCAACAGAGTGAGACTCTGTCTCAAAAAAAAAAAAAAAATGGAAGAGCCAAGATTTGAATTCATGGCTGTTGGAGCCCAGGGCCTTTGCTCTGGCTCAGAGTAGGGGGCAGTGGGAGCAATTTTTCTTTGTAGAAAACTGACATGTGGGCACAGGGTCTAAGCCTTCTTTGTTAGGTGTTTGAGTCTTGGTTTCAGGCTACCCTGGGGTCTCCTCAGGACTGTCCTACACTCTGAGGCAGAGGGAATCAGAAAAGGGAGGAGAGTGAGGCCATTTTGGGTGTCCCAGGCCTCACCCACCTCCTGTTACCCCCAGAACACACATTACTATGACAAACGTTGGTCCTGCGAACTCTTCCTGCTGGTGTCCATCAGCACCTCGGTGATCCTCATGCAGCACCTGCTGCCTGCCAGCTATTGCGACCTGCTGCACAAGGCCGCCGCCCACCTGGGCTGCTGGCAGAAGGTGGACCCGGCACTGTGCTCCAACGTGCTGCAGCACCCGTGAGTCACCTTACCCTCCTCTGCCCAACCCGAGCCCTCCTGGTCAGTGTCCGGAGTCTCTCGCCTGCTTGCTCATTAACTCATTCATTCAGCAAATAGTTATTGAGCATGTCTTGTGTCTATGTGTCCAGAGCGGGGTACAGTGGGGCCCCCTGTCCTTGGGTACCTTGCCATGTACGGGAGATGGGAGGGGAACAGGTGGTAAATTCATGGACCCACTGACTTTCCCATTCACTGACTCACTTATTTACTCACTCATGGACTGCCTTGCTTATGCTTCACTTCTCTCTCACCTGCTCACTCATCCATGCAATCACTAGGTCACCTATTCCGTCAGCACACAATTACTTCTTCCTAGTCCATACCAGGCCTGGTGCTGTGTGTCAGGCAGAGGAGCTTGGATTTTGACCTACAGGCCAAGGGGAGACGGAGAGGATTTTGAACAGTGGAGAGACCCATTCCGAGGTGTGCTCTGGTGACAGGATATGGTGCTGTGTTAGCACATGGTGAATGCTGGCCAGGCAGGAAGGGCCACAGGGAGGAAATGAGAGACGAGATTATTAACGAGTTCACGGTGTGGTGGGGGAGGTAGCCCTGTACACAAATAGGATGAGTTGGGCAAAAGAGGCCTAACTGCAGGATGGCACTGTACCCAGAGTAGAGGCAGAAGTCACCCTGCTCAGGAGCCCTTTATCAAAGTACGTTTTACCCCACGTTTTACTAATTTTCCTGCCTGTATTCCCCCTTTAGACTGGAAGCTTCTCAAGGCCAGGACCACCTCTGAAGCACATCCGAGTGTTGAGTCCAGGACAAGGCTTGGCAGAGAGGAGCCCCCACCAGGGAGCAGAGATGCGAAGGGAGCCCACAGGTGCCACACTTCCTGGTGTTGGCCCTTTGTGCAGTCAGGATCCCTTTCAGGCTCTGTCCAGGAGGTCCAGAGATGGGACTGGGAATTGCCGAATGGGCCAGAAGGCGGCTTGGCTTAGCCTTGGGCTCTGAGGAGAGGAGGGAGTAGAAAGATAGAACACAGTTGAAAATGAGGATAAGCCTGTCCATGGCTCACCGTGGTGCTTCCGTGGCTTCTCAGCTGATGGACTGAGTCCTGCTGGCCTTCTCTGCCTCATCTCTTACCACACCAGCACTTACTCTGCTCTCATTAAACCAGACCTCTTCGGGTCCTCATGTGCATTATGAGCTTCTGCATCCAGGGGCTTGCATGGTGATACGTCTTTTGCTTGAAATGGTCTTTCCATCCTTCTTTTCCTGGTTAACTCCCATTCCTCCTTTAGCACTTTGCTTCCTCCAGGAACATTTTTCTGACCACTCAGAATGGATTTGGTGCCCTTCCCCTCCCATCAGTGCCCCATAATACCATGATCATTGCACCTACTGCTTTCTGCTGTGTTTGCTTTGTTGCCTGCCTGCCATTCTAGGACTAAAAGCTGGAGGTCAGGGCCTTGACCTGTCTAGCACTCAGCTGTCTCCTCATTCATGGCAAAGTACCTGGCTTATAATAGATACACTGCAGATTTTTGTGTTTTTTGTATATAGTCTTTTTTTTTAAGGCAAAATTTACATGCAATGAAATGTACAAATCTTAAAGTATATAATTCTTTGAGTTTTGAGAAGGGCTTATGCACTCGTGTAACCTACCCCTATCAAGATATAGAACATTTCCACCCTTAAGAAAACTTCCCTATGGCCCTTCGCAGTGACCTCTTCTCCCCAAGACAACTTTTTGCTTTCTTTTCACCATAGGTTAGCTTTGCCTATTCTAGAACTTCATATTAATGAAATTGTACAGTAGATACTCCTGTGTCCAGCTTCTTTCATTCACCATATTGTCTATGAGGTTCATCCATGTTGTTGTGTATAACACGGTAACTATTTTTTAAATGAATGAATCAATGAAGCAACAGCATGGGATTGAGAAGGGGGCTCCTTCTAGGCCATGATTCTCAGTCCTCCAGTCCGGGATCTTGGGGGTTCCTGGGAGATCTCATAAGACATCGGAAGAATGCTTGCTCTGTTCCTGCCATCTCATTCACGTGTTAACTGGGCCCTCTCTGTGCCAGGTCTTGTGGTGTGCCCTGAGGACACAGGGATGAATTAGACACCCTCCCTCAAGGGCTTCTAGCCTAGTAAGGGGATACAGATAGGGAAATAAATAAATGACAAACATTAGGGAATGTGGCAGGAGATTCAGTGAACAATGAAAAGATGCTGAACTCTGGGGAGTTTGAGCAAGGCTTTCTGGAGGAGCCTGGGTTTTGAAAGATGATGAAGAGCTTACCAGAAACATAAGGCATCAGGAAGGGCAACTCAGTTGGCTTATAGAGAGACATGAAGCAGTATGGTGTGCTGGAGGAACTGGAAACTGTTCTGAGTGGCTGGAGCATGAGCTGTGTGGCAGGAGTTGTAGAAGCCACATAGGACCTCAGAGGCCATGCCAAATCCTTGGGGCCTTAACCCCAAGGGCACTGGGAAGCCTTTAAAGGGTTTTAAGCAGGGCTGGGTTGTGGTGGCTCACGCCTGTAATCCTAGCACTTTGGGAGGCCGAGGCGGGTGGATCGCTCAAGGTCAGGAGTTCAAAACCAGCCTGAGCAAGCGTGAGACCCCCATCTCTACTAAAAACAGAAAGAAATGAATTGGCCAACTAAAAATATATAGAAAAAATTAACCGGGCATGGTGGCACATACCTGTAGTCCCAGCTACTCGGGAGGCTGAGGCAGGAGGATCCCTTGAGCCCAGGATTTTGAGGTTGCTGTGAGCTAGGCTGATGCCATGGCACTCTAGCCCGGCAACAGAGTGAGGCTCTGTCTCGAAAAAAAAAAAAAAAAGGTTTTAAGCAGAGGAAGATCAGACTCAGCTTGGTATTCTACAAAGACCACTCAGGCAGCTGTGTGGTGGACCAGTTGGAGTCTAGAAGTGAGACCAGATGAAGCACGTGTATCCAGAAAGGGAAAAGTGTTTTCTTGACAATCCCTCAGTAAGTAGTGTCAGCCCTAGACCTTCTGACTCCCAGTGCGGTGAATTTCTCATGGTTCTTACCCCATTTTACAGAGGAGGCAGCTGAGACCCAGAAAAGGAAAGTCACTGTGTCTAAATGATAGAAATGGGAGTAGAGCCGTGGTCATCACCCTCTGCCCAATCTCTGGTACCCCCATTAATGGGGGAGCTGGGGATAAGGGGCTCTGTTGGACTGTGTCTCCAGGTGGACTGAAGAATGCATGTGGCCGCAGGGCGTGCTGGTGAAACACAGCAAGAACGTCTACAAAGCAGTGGGCCACTACAATGTGGCTATCCCCTCTGATGTCTCCCACTTCCGGTTCCACGTGAGTCTCTTCCCCTGGGAAGGAGGGGTGGGGCCTGATCTAGAAGATGGGAGGATCAGCAGGGCAGGAAGGTGATGTCATAGCAAGAGAAGAGTATTTTCGGTATTTTCCAGATCCAAAGAAGACATGCACACACGCAGCAGCAGGACAGCCATACAAATTGTCACTTAATAACTGCAGCTTATTCAGTAACAGATCTTTCAAAACGTTGGATAGAGGGAGAGAAGATGATACAATTAAAAGAAGGGTTCTTGGCAGTGAAAATAATAACTATCTCATTCCTTATTTGTTGCCAGGCACCGTGGTAAGCCCTTTCCATGCACCCTCCTGTTTAGTCTTCCCCTGAACCTTACATGTGAGAGAAATGCCAGGGCTATCCCTGTTTTCAGATACTGAAATCAGCTTAGAGAGTTTAACTTGTTCCCTTACTGGGACACTTGGGAAGTAATGGTAACGACTCATGACTCAGACATGGAAAGGACTGCTCAAAATCATCTAGGCTAGTGGTCCCCATTTTATTTATTTTACTATCAAAATCCTTTTTTCCAACATAGAGACCAGAATATATAGGACCTCATGGCACTGCTCTATTTGAAGGAGTTGGAACCCTCTTCATTTCCTGCTCACCACTGCAGTAGTTCCTAAGGGACCCCCCCTTTTTTAATTTTTAATTTTTTTTTTTTTTTTTGAGATAGAGTCTCACTCTGTCATCCAGGCTAGAGCACAGTAGTGTCATCGTAAGTCACTGTAACCTCCAGATCCTGGGCTTAAGCAATCTTCCTGCCTCAGCTTCCCAGAGTGCTAGGATTACAGGCGTGAGCCATCGCGCCCGGCCAACCCAGCCTATTTTTATTTATTTATTTGTTTTTTTGAGATGGGAGTCTTGCTGATCTCAACTCCTGAGCCCAAGTGATTCTTCTGCCCCAGCCTCTCCAGCTGGGACCAGAGGTGTGTGCTACCGTGCCCAGCCCTAAGGGACCCCCGTGAAACCTGCGGCTTTAAGGAACACAGTTTGAGAAATCAATGATCTGGGCTGATACCTTCATTTCACAGTTGAGAAATCTGAGACTCAGGGACTTGTCCAAAGTCTTGCAGCCTGTCAGATGCAGAGCTGAGCTTGGCATCTGATCTCTTGCACCCCTATCTCCTCCTACTTCTCCCATCCTGTAAGGAGTTCTTGAGGTTTAGGTACCTCAAGGTTTAGGTACCTTGGCCCCTGCAGAATCGAGATCCCTAGACATTGAGCACTCTTTTGAGCTGATCAGAAATATTTCTTGAGTCCCTATACTCTACCTTGCCCTGAAACCCCAGATAAGAGTGAGGTGTTGCCATGTCCCCTGATAGCTTCCAGCCTAGCTAGCTAAGGATGCTACACATGAACTGTTAGGTAACTCAAGCTGTAGAATCTATAATAACTTTCCATGCCCATGTCATAAGTTTCTAATTTATTCAGGCTCAATAATACCCAGGAGGATGACATATAAAAAGGTGTTGGTTTTAGACCAGAAAAAGAGTTTGAGAGAGCAAGTAAGACCTCTCAAAAAAGGATTCCTGGAGGAGGTAGAAGTTGAAGAGGATCTTAAACGACTTACGTGGGAAGCGGCAGTCCTCCCAGGAGGAACACCACAAGCAAAGGCAGATGAGGTGGCAGAGTCCACGCTCAACCCTACAACAAAGTCTTCCTCTTCACCCAAGTCTGCATGGGGTTCCAAGAGCTTGTCCCCTTCACTGGCCTACCCTGAACCCCTAATCCAAGAGGTAGCTTTCTGGAGCATACCTTCCAGCCCATGCCTGTCCTTTTCTGGGCAGTTCTTTTTCAGCAAACCCCTGCGGATCCTCAACATCCTCCTGCTGCTGGAGGGCGCTGTCATTGTCTACCAGCTGTACTCCTTGATGTCCTCTGAAAAGTGGCACCAAACCATCTCACTGGCCCTAATCCTCTTCAGCAACTACTATGCCTTCTTCAAACTGCTTCGGGACCGCCTGGTATTGGGCAAGGCCTACTCGTACTCGGCCAGTCCCCAGAGAGACCTGGACCACCGGTTCTCCTGAGCCCTAGGATGACCTCAGGGACAGCATCCAGGCTTTGGCCAGGGGATCCCTGGCAAGGGGCTGTTGGGGAGGAGTGGGTAGGGGGCAAAAAAAAAAAAAAAAAAAGACAAAAAAATCCACCAGAGCTTTGTATTTTTGTTACTTATTGTTTCTTTGATAATTGATGTGATAATGAGGAAAAAAAAAGTCCTATTTTTATACTCCCAACAAGCCTGTGTCCTGTGGTTCTTTCCCTTCTTGGCCTGTGAGGCACATTGCAGAGGTGTGGAATTCTGGGCTAGGAAGCCCCGCATGTGGCTTCTGAAGCTTCTGGGCTCTGCCTTCTCCATTGGAGAGGAGATGAGGAGGCACCAGAGGCCACTACTAACTGAATGCTTGCCACTTATACCAGATGCTGGTGTCTGTGTGTTTCAGGCCTTGCCACAATCTAACTTCTATGACAACCCTAAGTGCTAAGTGCTGTTACTCCCATAGATGAAGAACTGGAGCTCAGAGAGTTATAGTGACCTGCCCAAGGAATTGGTAGAGCTGAGCATAAATTTATTTCTGGTCACGCCTGTAATCCCAGCACTTTGGGAGGCTGAGACAGGAGGATCGCTTGAGGCCAGGAGTTCAAAACCAGCCTGGGCAACAGCCAGACCCTATCTATACAAAGAATGGAAAAGTTAGCCAGGCGTGGTGGTGCGTGCCTATAGTCCCAGCCTGTAGTCCCAGTCTCAGTTGTATTAGCCACTTCCTAGGTAGACGAGAGGGGGAAAGACATTTCAATGAGAGAAACAGGCACATGCAGTAGCACATAGATTTGGAAGGTGGCTATGCTCACCACTATCCTATCAATGCCAGCACACAGATTTGGAACATCCTGGTATGTTTTGGGGAGGGTAAGCAGAATGTGGTTCCTAGGGCAGGAAAGATAAAGGGAAGTGGGGTGGGCAACATAAGCTGAGGCAGGATCAGGGAAGACCAAGGCCCCTAGGCTAGCAACGGTGTGTGTGTGTGAGCAGAGCCAATTGCTTGAGAGGAACAAAGCTGCTTGGAGTGTCACTGGCTCTTATGGGCATAGGGTGGAGGGTTGAGGGGCTGGAAGGAGAGGAAACTGCAGACCATCACAGCCATTCTCATGTATTCAGCCCATGTTCCTTGTGCCCATGTTGGCCACAGGGCACGCCGGTGAGTTCACAGTGGTGTGTGGGAAACAGACACCTCAAACAAATGTTTTTGGTGCCTTTGTTGCGGCTAGATGCTGTGCTAGATGCTGAGACAGTTATAAAGATGAGGAAGATACTGTCCCATAGACAACAGAGAGAGATGGACATGTGAGCAGATTAGGGTGTGAAGTGCTAAGGAAAAGGAGTATTCATGGCACTGTGGGAGCAGAGGGGACAATACCCTGACTATCTGGAAAGACAGGCTCCTCCAAAGAGCTGATAGTTGAATTGGGTCTTGAAAGTGAGCATGGTTTGGGGGAAGGGAGGGCATTGCATTCCAAGCAGAGGGAATAGCACATGCAAAGACACAGAAGATAGGAACATATTTGGGTAAAAGTGGTTCCCCAAATATGGTTGGAGCCTGGGTTGCCTAGTGGGGAGTGGCCCAAGAAGCTGAAAAGGACCAGTCTATGTACCATATTGGAATGTTTGGACATTACCTAAGGGCAGGCAGTAGGAAGTAGCTAAGCAGAGGGGGAACACTGTAAGGTCTGTACTTTAAGGAGAATGGGAGAGTCTGGAGGCAGGAGACCAGTGAGGAGGCAGGCAAAATAGACCAGGAGAGTGATGAGGTCTCACCTTGAGCAATGGCAGTAGGAAGAGAAATACAGTGCTCTCTTTCCTAACCTTGAATCTCAGAGTTTGCCTTTGAGTTGTTTCTCTTTTTTTCTTTTTTGAGACAGAGTCTCACTCTGTTGCCCAGGCTAGAGTGCCGTGGTGTCAGCCTAGCTCACAGCAACCTCAAACTCCTGGGTTGAGGCGATCCTCCTGCCTCAGCCTCCCGAGTAGCTGGGACTACAGGCATGCACCACCATGCCCAGCTAATTTTTTCTATGTATTTTTAGTTGGCCAATTAATTTATTTATATTTTTTAGTAGAGATGGGGTGTCGCTCTTGCTCAGGCTGGTCTTGAACTCCTGACCTTGAGCGATCCTCCCGCCTCGGCCTCCCAGAGTGCTAGGATTACAGGCGTGAGCCACCGTGCCCGGCCTGAGTTGTTTCTCTCTCTTTTTTTTTTTTTGAGACAGGTTCTCGCTCTGTTGCCCAGGCTAGAGTGTGGAGTTGTTTCTCTTAATCGGCCAGGCACACAACCAGAATTGGCAATTTGTTAAAACAGACCCTAGGGACAAGATTCCAGGTCCCTTATTCTGCTTCAAAAGAATGTCTTGAAACATAGCCTGGCTTTGTGTGTTGAGGTGGGCGGCAGGAGGACTGGCATGTCATTATGAAAAAAAAGGAGGCCTAATATGTACCAGCCATAAATTCCATGATTCAAAAGGCACACAAGGCTGGACATGGTGGCTCATTCCTGTAATCTTAAAACTTTGGGAGGCTGAGGTAGGAGGATCACTTGAGGCCAGGAGTTCTAGACCAGCCTGGGCAACATAGCAAGACCCCATCTCTACAAAAAAATAAAAAAGCCAAGTGTGGTGGTGCATGCCTGTAGTCCCAGCTATTCGGGAGACTGAAACAGGAGGATCGCTTGAGCCCAGGAGTTCAAGGTTATAGTGAGCTATGATCTGGCCACTGCACTTCAGCCTGGGCCTGTCCCAAACAAAAGAAAACAAAAACAAAAGGCACACAAACACTAAGAGCCTCAATTTCCTCATGTCTAAAAGGGGAGATCATATCCCTTGCTCTGTGTAAGTCATTGTGCCATTCATTCCTTTGTTTATTCAACAGTTATTAATATTTACCGAGTATTTACCCTGTGCCTGATACTGTGCTACGTGCTGGAGATAGGGCAGTGAGCAATACAGAACCAACCCCTGCCCTCAAGGAGCTTGCTGTGAGGATAAATGAAATAATGGCTGTGAAATCGCTGTCAACTATACTGCACAGTCTCATTATTTTTCTAATTCTTATCTCCCAATAAGCTTGTACTCTTAACTAGAGCTACCTGTGGTAGGCCCAGTCAGAAAAAATGGGTTTAGTCTTGACTTCTTTATCCTTGCTGTATAGCCTTGAGCAAGTCACTTCCCCTCTCCAGATGATTCCTTATGGATATTCAGCTCAGGGTCTATGATTGTTTTATCTACCATTGCTTTAGATCTATCATAGTCTATCAGTTTTGACTACGAAAGGAAGGGATACGTTTCTGGGGGAGGAGACTTCACTATAGAGAAGAAATAATTGCTCTACAAACTTGCCAGCGAAAAAGAAAAAAAGAGAAGAAATAATAGCAGAAACAGCTGAGCACTCCTAGACACACTGAACTTTCTTTCGTAAGTATCCCTCCCAGTCTCTCTGCAGCCGCTCCTTTTATATTTTACTTCCATTCCCTACCTTTACCGGCTGTGGTCTCTTTAAGCGCCCGCCTTCGGTGTAGGGGCCAAGAACGCGTTTCGTCCCAGGATTGAGTATTAACTAGTTTGTCCGTTTCGGGCTGCCGTTCTGCAGATCCGCCATATTGTCTGCTGGAGCTGCCGCTGGAGCTACCGCCGCTGCCGCCGCCAAGTCTGAGCGAGCGGAGCCGCGATGGGTGAGTAAGGAAACCAGACGTTTGGGTATTGGAGCTCAGGTAGTCTTGGGACTTGGGATCTGGCGAGAGTCTGTCTTCGGTCTGCGAAAGATTTCTGAATCCCCTCTAGATAGGTCTGAGGGGAGAAGCCAGGCCGGGAGTGCCCCTCGGGCCAGTTTGGGGCCGGGCTAGGGCCCGCGCGGGGAGCAGTCCTTGGGGGCTTGTTCCGGGGACACCTTGGCACGCCTAAAGTCCCCCACGTGGTTCCCTCTGGCAGGAGCCCACGTGTTCCCGGGGGCTAGAAGGGGGCCTCTTTCCGTCTTGCTCCCAGACTGGGCTGGGGGACGGGCTCCCAGCGGCAGGCCTGGGCGACGCTAAGGTAGCCTTCTCCTGGCTTGTGTTTGGCCGACGCACGTCTTGACTAGATTAAGTGGCTTGCCTGAACTCAGAGAAGTCCTACCTACGTCGCAGGGTAGAGTCCTCTGTGGAGGGGACGCCAGGCGAATCACCTCCAGGCCGGTAACCAGGGACAGCCAGGCCGAGGGCAGCTTGGGCAGCTGGAGGCCGGGAGAACTAACACCTGGGACGGAAATAGTGTGGTTCGGTTGGGCTCAAAGTGACAGCCTTCGTAGTAGTTGATAACCAAAGGCTAAGACCTCTTGGCCACATATAGGTTGAGGACTTAAGGTTTCTGGGCCGGCCCTGGCTAGGAGAAAAGGAGCGACCTGTTGATCTTTCTGAGGGGACTCTGGCTGGCAAGGCCTCTGCTCAGAAAGAATACGATGATGGCCAAGTCTTTGGACTTAGAGACAGAACCAGCAGTGGTAGTTCCTTCACAGCAATAAAAGCTGTTAAATTTGCTAAACTTTTTCTATGTGCAGGCATTGTTTTGATTGCTTTGCATGTCTTGTTTTACTTAATTTGTACGGCCTAATGAGAGGTAAGATACTACCATTATTCCTGTTTTACAGATGAGGAAACTGAGGCTTAGAGAGGTAAAGTAACTTACCCAAGGTCACATACTTAGTGGCTACTCCAGAGCTCTAGTTTATAACTGCTGTTTTTTATGATCTAGCCCTCTAGTGGTTGGGCTGGAAGAAAGGGAAAGAAAGCTTTTAACCTTAGTATTGTAA
>CAUYMX010054115.1:0-12888 GCA_963573855.1 Lepilemur septentrionalis
TAGCTGGGACTATAGGCGCATGCACCATGCCCGGCTAATTTTTTCTGTATATTTTTAGTTGGCCAATTAATTTCTTTCTATTTTTAGGAGAGACAGGGTCTTGCTCTTGCTCAGGCTGGTTTCGAATTCCTGACCTGGAGCAATCCTCCCACCTCGGCCTCCCAGAGTGCTAGGATTACAGGTGTGAGCCACCGCCACCACGCCCGGCCAACTCTTCATTTTTGAGAGTAGTATTAGAGAAGTAGCAAAGAACCAGCCACAGAGATCTTTGGGCGATTATATCTAGAACTGTAGGCAGGGACCCACCTGGAACTGGAGTGAGCAGCTGTCAGGAGGTGGGGAGGGAGGGTAAACTCTGTTAACTTGTGGCCATGAATATGCAGCCTGGCAAGAGTTACAGTATATCCTAAATGGGCCCCTGATCTTTATTACTTTGTATTATCTATTGAGCCTCTCTATTTGCTTTTTAATTGCTGAGGGAGAGTTATTATCCTGAGTGCTTATATGTGAGTTATTTGCTATTTTGATTTACGGTTTTATAATCTTCCCTTTCTAATATAATAAAACATTTTTATTAATAATTTTAAAAATTAAACTTATTTTGTTAGAATGGTAGGAAAGGAACCAAAAAATTTAGTTCATGTTAGCTTACTGGAGAATTTTGGTGGGGTAGCAGGTTTTAGAAGACATGAAGTACCCTTTTATTACAGCTTACTACTTTTCTGTTTATACTTTAGCACTATGCTTTTTCATGCATTGATGTGTATAGTGTTAATATTTTGTCAGAAAATTAATTTTAATTAATTTAAAACTTTAGGCTTTCTCAAAAGTTATCAATTACATTTTGGGGTAGAACTTTTTCTAAAGGACTATACATACATCACCTATCCATCAATCCATTTGGGGTCAATCTTAGCCCTTTGAAACACAGCTCAACACTGAGAACAAGCGAAATTGGTTTCCAAGTACTGGCAATAATTGTTATAATTCCTGCACCCGAAGCTGATGTGTGGTTCTTAAACTATTTTCCAGCCTTCTATAGATCAGCTAGGAGCAAGATGACTAGAGCTTGTTAGGGCCGCATAAAGGAGGCAGCATTTAGCACAGTCCAGGATAACACCATGGCTGGGTATAGTTCTTTAGAGAGGCCATAGTTATCAAGAAAAAGTTAAAGTGTGTTCAGGAGTCTCTGTTTTAAGAAGATACAGAAGTAAAAATATGTTATAGAAATATTTCCATTACAGTATTAAAATATGTTTTGATGCTTGAAGGAAGGACCAGGCTTCATTTATATCTGGCTTTTATTACCTTGATCCAAAAGTAAAGGGAATGAGACTCCCAAATTCCTTATAGTTCTAAATTTCTTCATTGGTTCTTAGAAAATTTACATATAATAATTTTACTCTTAGAAATACAGTTAATAGGCTGGGCGCGGTGGCTCACGCCTGTAATCCTAGCACTCTGGGAGGCCGAGGTGGGTGGATCACTCAAGGTCAGGCGTTCGAAACCAGCCTGAGCAAGAGTGAGACTCCGTCTCTACTAAAAATAGAAAAAAATTGATTGGCCAACTAAAAATATATAGAAAAAAATTAGCCAGGTATAGTAGTACATGCCTGTAGTCCAGCTACTCGGGAGGCTGAGGCTAGAGGATTGCTTGAGCCCAGGAGTTTGAGGTTGCTCTGGGCGAGGCTGACACGGCATTCTAGCCTGGGCGACAGAGTGACACTCTGCCTCAAAAAAAAAAAAAAAAAAAAGAATTCCTGATTGCTTTGGGCAAATCATTGACTCTGCATCTGTTTAACTGACCTTTAGTACTGATCTCTCCTAATTTTCCTCCCTACCTCCGCCTTCCTACAAACTCTGTTACAAGACCAAGAGATGGAGGTGGTTGAGCTTTAAAGATTTCTTTTTTTTTTTTTTCTGAGACAGAGTCTCACTGTGTTGCCCGGGCTAGAGTGCTGTGTCGTCAGCCTAGCTCAGAGCAACCTCAAAACTCCTGGGTTCAAGCAGTCCTTCTGCCTCAGCCTCCCGAGTAGCTGGGACTACAGGCATGCGCTACCACGCCCGGATAAATTTTTCTATATATTTTTAGTTGTCCAGTTAATTTCTTTCTACGTTTTAGTAGAGATGGGGTCTCACTCTTGCTCAGGCTGGTTTCAATCTCCTGACCTTGAGTGATCCGCGCGCTTCGGCCTCCCAGAGTGCTAGGATTATAGGCGTGAGCCACTGCGCCCGGCCTAAAGATTTCTTCATTCATGGTGCTGGCAAAAATTTTTTAGTGAATAGCTGATATAGTTCTTGGAACCTGTGTTCCGCAATCAGGAATTTTTTAGGTCAAGCACCTCCCTAAAATTCTCCATAAGGCTTCAGAAGATACCAAACTCAATTTAAGACACACTAATCAATTTGATAACCCTATTTCTTGAGAAGTTCACAATTAAGGATGAAAAATCAATATCCCAAGAATTAACATGACTTACCACCACTGCATCAATCTGTTCAAGTTTGACTGAAATACTGCATTACTACTGAAAAAGTGTCACTTTAAACTGCCTTGAAAAATATGAACATTCTAAAAGAAGCCTTAAACCTTTTCTAACTACTCCCTGCCTTTTCTAATGACTCTAAAATGAAACACTGATCACTGTCTTAATCAAATCAATACTCACATCTTGATTATATTCCAAGAAGACATGGAAATTTAAATCTTTTCTCAAAATAGGATGTGCTGCCACTCGACATAAGAACACTTCATGCATTGCAACTGTCTTCTTGAATATTGCCAAATATTCACTAGAAACAACACACAAAATTAATGGTAAAAAACTCTATCAACTAGAAAGGCATCTGCAACACATTTTTTCAGCAAATACACTTTGGATTATTCCAAATGCAGAATTAGAGATACAAAGATATAATTCATGTAAACGAAGGTTTTAGTTGAACTGTTAATCAAATATATAAAACCCAGCTCTGACAAAGACTTCATGCCAGTTAATAAAGTTTATTATACCTAAATGTTAATATTTTTAAGTTCTGTAAACTTTTCTTACTATGCAAATTGATGTTAAAGGTAACTTAAAGGGGTGTTCATTTTCACCTCCAGAGAAAGTATACTACAAATTATTTGATACAACCATAATGATTCAATTTCTACATAATTACTGCTAGATAAACACCTTAGTACAAAAAAATATCAAAACCCAAACCTCAGTAAGAATATTTTCAATGTTAATAATTATTTTCATCTAATGACCCAAACACACAAGAAAGAAACCCACTCTGAAGAGATTGATTTTTGCCATTACCCTGAAGAAATATGTTTAAAATATTTTATTACCAACAGTGAATCACAGCGACCACATAGTAATACATGTCAGTTTGAATAAAAAAACCCAAAAACACTCAAGGAAAAGGCTTGATATTCTTGCTTCAACTATGTGCAAGAAGGATAAGTTTTACGTACCAGCAAACCAGCAGGATCAATGTTGGGAGAAGTTTGATCTCTGTGAGGGTAGTCATTCAGTGAAGACAAAAAAGAAGGATGCAGAGGATGGAGGTAGCAGTAGAATAAACCCAAGGTTCTCTGTTATCCACCCCTAACCAGACCACAAAAGAATCATGATCAGGGCCACTGGAAAATCACAGATTCTTCAATATTAATGTGCTCTGCTAATTTCCAGTTTTCAGTCTTAAAATCTTTGAGTATATATATATCTGTTTGCTGTAAGACTACTGCTTGCACTTAGGACTGACAAAATTCTTAAAATATCTGTCACCTTATATTTTGACAAAGAAGACCTGCTTTGCTAATTTATCTTTTCAAGAGTTTAGTATTCTGAAGAGGAGTCTAGTAGCAATGTGAATATACATTTGAAAACTGAAACTAAATGGAAGAAAAGGAAATGAATGAAGGGGAGAAATGACCAGAAAAACAGTGATGGAGGTGATGATAATGCAAGGAAAATTATTTCCTTGTACAACTTTCAAAATACAGAGACACAATATATAGCAAATCCAAATTTACTTTAAATGTTTAAGTAAAGGGTAATGATTATGTATTTTCAGCAAATATGCTAAAAGGAAATACAGGTTAAGTATCCTAATCCAAAACTCCAAAATCCAAAATGCTCCAAAATCTGAAATTTTGTGAGCACCAACATGACTCTCAAAGGAAATGCTCATTAGAGCATTTTTGGATTTCAGGTTTTTGGATTAGGGATGTTCAATTGGTAAGTACAATGAAAACATTCCAAAACCCCCTCAAAAAACTGAAATCTGAAACACACATTCCCAAGCATTTTGGATTAGGGATCTCAACCTGTGTATAATTTCCCCCTCTTCTTTTCTCTGCTTGTGGCTTCTGGCCAAAGGGAAAAGAATATGGGAGTAAAGTAACTACAGAATAGTTAAAAACTGTTTTTCATTAGTTTCACATATAAGAAATGCATTAAACCCTTGGAAAAACTGTGATTAAGTTATACTGTATACACATACGTTTTAAAGAAAATAATATATGCTAAGGGTTGCTCAGCATATTCTCCCATAAGAAATATAAGTCTTAGTAGTATGTACATGTTGAAAACAAGAGAACTAGGTTGGTAATGACAAACACCTTGTAAATTAAAAAAAAAAAAATTATATTCTACTTTAAAAAATCAAGTTTCTTTTCTATTTTTTTAATAAATTTTTGGATCCCCTGTTTCCAATTTTCAGAATCCATTTAAAACATTAATTTAAATAATTTTACAATGGAGATAATTATTCTATAATTTTCCTGTAGGCTCTGATCATGATCGTTAACACTGGTTGTGTGCCTTAAACCTGTATCCTCCAGAAGAGGTCCCTATGGCAAAATGATTAAAATGATGGGATATCAGAGAGCACCAAAAAAAAAAAAAAAAAAAAAAAAGAGCATTAAAATAAGCACAAATAACAAAAGCAATAACAACAATAAAAAATCACATACGCTTCCAATTCCTGTTTCATCTTTGTGAACTCTTCTTTTGTCATCGACCCTTCTCCTTCTCCAAGCTTCTGTAGTTTTTCCCTTGAAGCATCAAAATCAGGTCTTGGTGGTGCTGGTGGGATCTATAACAGAACCAAATCACTAATTTTAAGGAACCATTTCATTTCTTGAAGCATTGTAATATTATCACCATAAAAGATTGTGTCTGGGAAAGTTAAAGGTATCCTGAATGAGCTGAGCACCAGCAACATCCAAATTCAGAATAGAGAACTTGACTAGTTCTAGAAATTAAGATCCTTGAGGTCCTTTACATCAAAGAAGAAATATAGCATAGCGTTAATTTCTAGTATTCGAACAGTAGTTCTCAAACTTCAATCTGTAGACTCCTACATGGCAACCTAGAGTCATCAAATTCGTATGTACACTAAGCTCTGATTATAGACCGAATATGTACAGCAAATATACATATCACTTTTCAAAAGTATATAAATGGTAGGACTAAATATAAAAGTTTTTTTTTAATTAATGAATTCAGGGCCAGGCACGGTGGCTCACACCTGTAGTCCCAGCAATTTGAGAGGCTGAGGTGGGAAGATTGCTTGAGGCTAAGAGTTCAAGACCAGCCTGGGTAACATAGCGAGACCCTGTCTCTACAAAAAAAAAAATTTTTTAATTAGCCAGGTGTGGTGGCACATGCGTGTAACTCCAGCTACACAGTGAGGCTGCAGCAAGAAGATCCCTTGAGCCCAGGAGGTTCAAGGCTGCAGTGAGCTATGACTGTACCACTGCACTCCAGTGAGTGACAGGGTGAGACACTGTCTGTTAAAAAAAAAAAAAAAAAATCAATAAATTTATAGTAGCTTTATGATATTGTATTTGTTTTAAATTGAATACTATCAATATGATCCAGCAAGGGATGTTAAAAAAGGGGCCTAGATTGAAGGAGTGTACCAGAAGCAGAAAGAACTGTTTTGAGAACAAGAGAACAAGACATGGATTAATGACTAACTTCATTCTATTCACTCATTCAGGGAATAAGTAAGCAAACACTTACCTAAATAAGAATGGAAGGGCCAGCAGAGATACAGCATTCAAGAAATGGATATAAGAAAAAATTACCTTAGGAGGAAGGACCTGTAAGTAAGAACTGTTAAGAAGAACATGATGGAAAGTTAAAGAGAACCAGTGAGATAAGAGGAAGAAAAGAAAATAAGAATGACTATAGGAAAAGGGTTAAATCAAGGAAGGCAATAGGATCAGAGAGCATCAAGTATAGTTCAACACACAATCACTGACAATTAAGACATGGTCTTAGTCTTTGAGAATTATTTAGCCTATGAAAATAGAAAGTAGTAAGAAAGTACCATCAGACAAGAAGGTAGGGAAGGAGATAGAAAAAGAATAAGAAAAGAAGCAAATAAGAACTAAATTTCAGAAATCTGTCCAGGCATGGTGGCTCATGCCTGTAATCCTAGCACTCTGGGAGGCCGAGGTGGGAGGATCGCTTGCGGTCAGGAGTTCGAGATCAGCCTGAGCAAGAGCAAGACCTCATCTCTACCAAAAAATAGAAAAAAAAAATTAGCTGGGCAACTAAAAATAGAAAAAATTAGCTGGGTGTGGTGGCACATGCCCGTAGTCCCAGCTACTCAGGAGGCTGAGGCAGGAGGATTGCTTGATGCCAGGAGTTTGAGGTTGCCATGAGCTAGGCCACAGCACTCTAGCCCAGGCAACAGAGCGAGACTCTGCTAATCAATCAATCAATTTCAGAAATCTGAATGTGGTCAACAGCTGAGGCAGGATGAACGTATTCTTGACTGCAATATCTGGTGCATATTTAGATTAGATAACCTCTTAAGGAACCTTCTAACTCTAAGTATTGGTCTACCTAAGGGTTCAAAACCAGTATGGTTTGTAATATCCCCTTAATTAATCCCTAGGACAAGACCATTTCTTGTTTTTTTTTTTTCCTTGAGACAGAGTCTCGCTCTCTTGCCTGGGCTAGAGTGAGTGCCGTGGCATCAGCCTAGCTCACAGCAACCTCAAACTCCTGGGCTGAAGCCATCCTTCTGCCTCAGCCTCCCAAGTAGCTGGGACTACAGGCATGTGTCACCATGCCTGGCTAATTTTTTTTTTTTATATATATTTTTAGTTGGCCAATTAATTTCTTTCTATTTTTAGTAGAGACAGGGTCTCGCTCTTGCTCAGGCTGGTTTCGAACTCCTGACCTTGAGCTATCCGCCCGCCTCGGCCTCCCAGAGTGCTAGGATTACAGGTGTGAGCCACCATGCCCAGCCAAGCCCATTTCTTAAACTTAAGAATTTAAGAATTCTTAAGTATAAAATGTCCCCATAAAACAAAACAACTCAGGATAAAAGGAAGCAGCCAAACATGTTTGGTAACTTACAATTTTTTAAAAATCACGTAAGTTCACTAAAGATGCTAAACAAGACTCCAACATATATTAACAATACAGTATCTAAAACTCTCCTAGAAATTGGTATTGAAATGAAATCTTAATACTTACAATGTAACCTGCATAGTCTTCATTTTCAACAAAGGAATCATGAAGCCAGATGAATTCCTCATGTTGTCGAACAACAGAAAACTCATTTTGTTTAAAATTTGGCAATGAACTCTGCAAAGATGAAGATTCTCTTGAATAAAAGTTACACTAAAAAGTTTTTTTTTTTTTTTTTGAGACAAAGTCCCACTCTGTTGCCCGGGCTGTAGAGTGCCGTGGCATCAGCCTAGCTCACAGCAACCTCACACTCCTGGGCTCAAGCGATCCTTCTGCCTCAGCCTCCCAAGTAGCTGAGACTACAGGCATGCGCCACCATACCCGGCTATTTTTTACATATATTTTTAGTTGTCCAATTAATTTCTTTCTATTTATAGTAGAGATGGGGTCTCGCTCTTGCTCAGGCTGGTCTGGAACTCCTGACCTTGAGCTATCCACCCACCTCGGCCTCCCAGAGTGCTAGGATTACAGGAGTGAGCCACCGCGCCCGGCCACACTAAAAAGTTTTTAATAAACATTTTATATCTTATTTTTTTAAAAATTAGTCTTATATGAGAGATCATCAGTGACTTTAAAGTCTGTTATAAAACACTAAGATTGATACCCAGACAAAATTATCCTCGGATCTATGGGAAAGCTGGTTGACACACTCTTATTCTATTGTACTGTTACCATTACTTAAAAGTTATCTTATTAATATATTTCAAACTAGACTATTCAAACAAAGGAAAATACATTTGCAATCTGAAAATGTGCCTAAGAACTGAGATCTAGTAAGAATAATAATTTGTAATACAGTAATTTGACTAATAGAAAGAACATAGCAAAATTGAAAATAACAAGACTAGTAAAAGATATTAATAAAAATACAGAAAATTAAATCTGTACCATGTCTAGGTTCTATGATTAATTCTCAAAATGTTGGCTTGGCAGTGCCTGCCTGCAATCCTAGCACTTTGGGAGGTCAAGACGGGAAGATCACCTAAGGTCAGGAGTCCGACCCAGCCTGGGCAATAGCAAGACCCCATCTCCACAAAAAAATAAAAAAATTAGCTGGGGATGGTGGCCCATGTACATAGTTCCATTACTTTGGAGCCTGAAGCAAGAGGACTGATTGAGCTCAGGAGTTTGAGCTTGCAGTTAGCTATGATGATGACATGAGACTCTAGCCTGGGTGACAGAGCAAGACCCTATCTCAAAAAATAGATAGATAAATAAATAATTCTCAAAATGTTAATCTTAAAAGTATATTTCCCTAAAACATTTTTTGTTAAAATAGCAGTGAATTATAACCTAAAATACACTCCATTTCCAATTATGTTAAAAACCCAAATTCCAGTCAACATATTATTATTACATATGTAACATTAGCACAGTAAATGGCTAAAATAATACAAAGTACAAAATCACATTTACCTTTGTGTGAACAGTGAATTTTACTTTATCCCTCTCACTAAGAGCATCAGAAATGTCCACCTGCAGAGCAGCATCACTCTGAAGATCCACATTTATTGCTTTAAGCTAGAAAAATAAAATAATATTTTAATAAAAATTTTGTGTGCTTTTATATAATTTTATCCTTCTGACAACAAGACAATGCAAAAACAAACAAAACAAAAACAACAAAATATTCTTACGTCTAAAAAGGTACTTGAGTTCTTTTAATCTCCATATATATTTTGGAGCAGGTGCTTTGGGTAATGCTAATATCTTAACCAATTTTCATTCTACACCATTCTATACTCTGCTTTGTATAAGTCACAGAGCTAACTATGATTCACTATAGTTTCATCCAAAAAGAAAACCATTTTCTAAGAAGATAGTCCATTAAAGTTCAATATTCTAAAACTAAGGAATGAGTCTCAGCATGGTGGCTCACACCTGTAATCCTAGCGCTTTGGGAGGCCGAGGCAGGAAGATTGCTTGAGGCCAGGAGATGGAGACCAACCTGAGCAACATATCAAGACCATTTCTACAAAAAATGTAAAAATTAGCTGGGAGTGGTAGCATGAACCTGTAGCCCCAGCTACTGGGGAGGCTGATGCAGGAGATCACAGGAGCCCCTGAGTCTGAGATTGCAGTGAGCTATGATGAATGCCACTGCACTCTGGCCCAGGCAACAGAGTAAGACCCTGTCTCAAAAAAAAAAAAAAAAAATTGAGCAGTAATTTTAACTCTTTTGTTTCTTTCAGTTTAGGAATATACAATTAAACTACATATATGTAAATTACTAAGAAAAACACTAACATAGTAAGTACTCAATATAACCCTACAAGCTACAATACAGTTGAAGAATTGGATGTGTTCCCTATTTAATGCTTCTATTTACTTGTCTAGGAGGATACTTTTCCACTTATAATTTTTAAACTTTATCCATTTTTCTTTTTTTTTTTTCTGGAGACAGGGTTTTGCTCTGTCACCCAGACTAGAGTACAGTCACACAAGATCACAGCTCACCGCAACCTCCAACTCCTGAGCTCAAGTGATTCTCCTACCTCAGCCTCCTGAGTAGCTGGGACTACAGGCATGTGTCACCATGCCCGGCTACTTTTTTCTATATATTTTTAGTTGGCCAATTAAATTCTTTCTACTCTTAGTAGAGAGAGGGTCTCGCTCTTGCTCAGGCTGGTCTCGAACTCCTGAGCTCAAACGATCCACCCACGTCAGCCTGCCAGAGTGCTAGGATTACAGGCGTGAGCCACGGCACCCAGCCTCATTTTTTTTCCTTTTTTTTTTAATACAGGGTATTGCTCTGTTGCCTGGGCTACACGCAGTGGTGTCAACATAGCTCACTGCAACCTCAAACTGTTGGGCTCAAACAATCCTCTTGCTTTAGCCTCCTGAGTAGGCAGGATTACAGGTATTTGCCACCATGCCCAGCTAATTTTTCTTTTTTGTAGAGACAGGGTCATACTATGTTGTGCGGGCTGGTTATGAGCAAAAATAATTTAAAATGTTTAAAAAATCATTATTGTACTCAGTGCTACACATAGCCCATTATCAGATTTAATAAAGAAAATTAAAAATTGCCTTGAATAACAAAGTTTTCTTTTTCATTTTCCAACTATCTCATTGCTTTTGCAATATTGGAAACATTAGAGAATACTGTTTTTAAGTTTTCTTGCTTCTATTTAGTCTTATCAGGTCTTCAAACTGTCCTTCCTACCTCTTCCCCAATTTCCTACCTTAATGACAGTTTAAGAAATGTTTCCTTTTTTCTGTTTATTCACCTTCAGGCCACTTTTAAGGTGTTTATTGTGGCAGCCTGAATAATGACTCCCCAAAAGATACCTAACATTCAAATCCTAGAACCTGTAAATGATACCTTAAATGCCAAAAAAGAACTTTGCAGATGTGATTCAACTAAGGATTTTGAAATGGATTATCAAGGTGAGCCCTGAATGCAATCACATGTATCTTTATAAAAGGCAGAGATCTGACACAGACAAAATCTTTTAACAACTAAGAGAAAGCAATGTGACTACAGAGGCACAGGTTAAGGTAACGTAGCCACAAACCAAGGAATGCTGGCAGTCACTAGAAGCTGGAAGAGGCAAGGAATTCGTCCCTAGAGCCTCTGGAAGGAGGTTGGCTCTGCCAGCTGACACCTTGATTTCAGCTCAATGATCCTGATTTCTGACCTCTGATCTCCAGAACTGTGAGAGAATAAATTTCTTTTGTTTTAAGCTACCAAGTTTATGGATTACAGCAGCCACAGGAAACTTGTACATTTATCATACAGTTTTTGTAAAAATGACCTTGGCATTTCTCATGTTTTCATTGCCTAGTCTACTATTTCCCAAACACAAATGATAAGAATCAAACCTGGCTGCCTGCTAAAAATACAGAATTTCAGGCCTATCAAAACAGGATCTTCAGGCAAAGGGTCTTAAAGGTCTGTAATTGAGAATACCAGCAGAGGTTTTCAGTGTTTTCTTTGCATTTACATCCTGCCAAAACTTCATCGCAATTGCTAATTTTCTTTAATGTTTATATAAAATATTTATGCCAGATTTCATATCTACACGTACATTTTTTATTTTCAGATTTTTTTTTTTTTTGAGACAGAGTCTCACTCTCTTGCCTGGGCTAGAGTGAGTGCCGTGGCATCAGCCTAGCTCACAGCAACCTCAAACTCCTGGGCTCAAGCAATCCTTCTGCCTCAGCCTCCCAAAGTAGCTGGGACTACAGGCATGCGCCACCATGCTCGGCTAATTTTTTCTATATATTTTTAGTTGTCCAATTAATTTCTTTCTATTTTTAGTAGAGATGGGGTCTCGCTCTTGCTCAGGCTGGTTTCAAACTCCTGACCTTGAGCGATTCGCCCACCTCGGCCTCCCAGAGTGCTAGGATTACAGGTGTGAGCCACCGCACCTGGCTATTTTTAAATTTTTTTTTTATCATTGATCTATCAGTTTGGAAAGAAAATCCTTCAGAGATTTCTACATTTGAGTAGCTGTTATTTATTCTTCCAGTTATTAAAATATTTCTGTCTCTTCCATTTTCTTATCCTTTTATACCAAACACACTGTCCCCTCCCCCCTTTTTTGATAGCACAACACTTGGCTTTTTTATTGTAACTTTTATCTACATGAAATATCACTGTATTATGCATTAGGTACTTAACACTTTTGGTCTTGAATTTTACTTTTTTAGGTATAAAATTCAGATTATAAGTATATAATTTGAAGAGTTTTAACATATAGGCTACCTACCATAATCAAGATATGGAACATTCCCATCATCCCCAGAAAGTTCCCTCATGCCCCTTTAACTTTACTTTCATGTCTCTATTCTTTATTTTCTAACTCTTCTGCAAATTCCTTCTCATATATCTTTTCAAAGCATATTATCCACTCGCATATTACCTTAGTAGTTATTAATTCGATCTACAGTTTGTCTTTTTCATTCTTTTAAAAACTGAGTTCTAGAACTGATCTCAGAAAAATGTGCATGAATCGCAAATGCTGAAACATTGGCATAATTTAGCATGATGTAAAATACTGATGGTAGATTAGATTAGATTTCATAATTCCAAAACATGAAAGTATTCATTCTGATATTGTACCCCAAATAATTCTTTCTCATTTCCTGAGCACACAGACAAAAGTAGACAGAAAGGATTATTTTGTTGGACAGTAAGATTTGCTTCACGCACACAAAGGTGTTTTTAAAAGTCCTATTTCTTTTTTTTTTTTTTTTTTCCAGACAGAGTCTCACTCTGTTGCCCAAGCTAGAGTGAGTGCCATGGCGTCAGCCTAGCTCACAGCAACCTCAAACACCTGGGCTCAAGCAATCCTTCTGCCTCAGCTTCCCGAGTGGCTGGGACTACAGGCATGCGCCACCATGCCCGGCTAATTTTTTCTATATATTTTTAGTTGGCCAATTAATTTCTTTCTAT
>CAUYMX010054117.1:0-38019 GCA_963573855.1 Lepilemur septentrionalis
AAATTAATTGGCAAACTAAACATATATAGAAAAAATTAGCCGGGCATGGTGGCGCATGCCTGTAGTCCCAGCTACTTGGGAGGCTGAGACAGAAGGATCCCTTTAGCCCAGGAGTCTGAGGTTGCTGTGAGCTAGGTTGACGCCACGGCACTCTAGCCCGGGGAACAGAGTGAGACTCTGTCTCAAAAAAAAATAAAAATTAAAATTAAAATTAAAAAACCAATAAAAAAGAACAAACCAAACCCAAAATTAGTAGAATGAAAGAAATAATAAAGTTCAGAGTAGAAATAATTGAAACTGAGACTAAGAAAAAAATACAGAAGATCAACAAAATTAAAAGTTGGTTTTTCTGAAAAGATACATAAAATAGACAAATCTTTAGTTGGACTAAGGAAAAAAAGGAAAGATCCAAATAAATAAAATCAGAAACAGAAAACAAGACATAACTGAGACCACAGAAATAAAAAAAATCATTATAGATTATTATGAACAACTGCATGCCAATAAATTGGAAAATATAAAAGAAATGGATAAATTTCTAGACACATACAACATACCAAGATTGAACCATGAAGAAATAAAAAAATGTCAGTAAACCAATAATGAGTGACAAGGTGGAAGCCATAACAAAGTCCTCTATCAATGCTGAATTTTACCAAACATTTAAAGATGACCAAATACCAATTCTACTCAAATGCTTCAAAAAAATTGAAGAAGAGGGAATACTTCCAAACTCCGTCTATGAGGTCCGCATTACCCTGATATCAAAGCTAGATGAGGACACAAACAAAAAAGGAGAGAAAATTAGAGGTCAATATCCCTGATGAACATAGATGCAAAAATCCTCAACAAAATACTATTTACAGCAAACTGAATTCAATAACACATTAAAAAGATCACTCATGATGAAGTGGGATTCATCTTGGGGATGCAAGGATGGTTCAACATATGCAAATCAATAAACATGATACATCACAATAACAGAATCAAAAACAAAAACCATATGATCATTTCAATAGATGCTAAAAAAGCACTTACTAAAATTTAACACTCCTTTATATAAAAAAAAAAAGCTCAACAAACTGGTATAAATGAAACATATCTCAAAATAATAAAGGCCACATATGACAAACCCACAGCTAACATCATACCAAATAGGGAAAAACTGAAAACCTTTCCTCTAAGATATGGAACAAGACAAACATGCCAACTTTCACCACTTTTATACAACATCATACTAGCCAGAGCAATCAGGCAAGAGAAAGCAAGAAAGAGTATCCAAATTGGAAAGGAAGAAATCAAATTATCCTTGTTTGTAGACAACATGATCTTAGATTTAGAAAACCCTAAAGGCTCTGCCAAAAAACCGTCCGAACTGATAAATAAATTCAGTAAAGTTGCAGGATATAAAATGAATATACAGAAATGAATAGCATTTATATATGCCAATGGAAAACAATCTGAATAAGAAATAAAGAAAGCAATTCCATTTACAATAGCTAAAGAGAATATGAAATACTTAGGAATTAATTTAATGAAAGAAGTGAAAGATCTATACAAGGAAAACTATAAAACACTAATGAAATTGAAGAGAACATACAAAAAATGAAAAGATATTCCATGCTTGTGGATTGGAAGAATACTATAAAAATGTCAACAGTAAAAGCAATTTACAGATTCAAGGAAATCCCTATCAAAATACCAATGACATTCTTCATAGAAATAGAAAAAACAATTCTAAAATTTATATGGAAACACAAAATACCCCAAATAGCGAAAGAAATCCTGAGCAAAAGAAAAAGCTGGAGGCATCACATTACCAGACTTCAAAATATACTGCGAAGCTATAGTAATCAAATTCGCATGGTACTCACATAAAAAACATATAGATGGAATGGAATAGGATAGAAAACCCAGATACAAATCCACGCATTTACAGCCAACTCATTTTTGACAAAAGTGCCAAGATTGTATCAACAAATTGTGCTGGGAAAACTTGATAACCATATGCAGAAAAATAAAACTAGAACTTATTCTCTTACCATACATAAAAATCAAACGAAAATGGATTGAAGACTTAAATATAAGACTTGAGACTACAAAACTCCTAGAAGAAAATATTAGGGAAATGCTCCAGGACATTGCTCTAGGCAAAGACTTTTTGTGTATAAGATCTCAAAAGCACAGGCAACAAAAGCAAAAATAGACAGGTGGGACTACATGAGGTAAAAACTTTTGTACAGCAAAGGAAATGATCAACAAAGTGAAGAGATAAGCCAGAATGGGAGAAAATATTTGCAAACTATCTATCTGACAAGGGATTAATGACCAGAATACATACAAGGAGCTCAAACAAGTCAATTGAAAAAACAAAAACAAAAACAAACCAAAAGAACCCAAATAATCCAGTTAAAAACTGGGCAAAAGATATGAAGACATTTCTCAAAAAAAGAAGCAAGCCAGGTGTGGTGGCTGATAGCTGTAATTTTAATACTTTGGGAGGCTGAAATAGGAGGATTGCTTGAGGCCAGGAGTTCAAAACCAGCCCAGGCAATATAATGAGACCCTCTCTCTACAAAAAAGTTTTTAAAAAAACAAAGAAAGGGGAAAAAAAGAAGAAGAAGAAGAAGAAGACATACAGGCCAGGCACGATGGCTCACGCCTGTAATCCTAGCACTCCGGGAGGCGGAGGTGGGTGGATTACTTGAGCTCAGGAGTTCAAGACCAGCCTGAGCAAGAGTGAGACCCCGTCTCTACTAAAGAATAGAAAAATAATTAGCCAGGCAACTAAAAATAGAAACAAAAAATTAGCCATGGCTGGTGGCTCACACCTGTAGTCCCAGCTACTCGGGAGGCCGAAGCAGGAAGATCGCCTGAGCCCAGGAGTTTGAGGTTGCTGTGAGCTAGGCTGACACAGTGGCACTCTAGCCTCAGCGACAGAGCAAGACTCTGTCTCAAAAAAACACAAAAAAACAAAAAACCACACACACATACACACAAATGGACAACAGGTCTAGGAAAAAATGCTCAACATCACTAACTATCAGGGAAATGCAAATCAAAACCACAATGAGATTATCACGTTGCCCCAGTAAGAATGGCTATTATAAAAAGACAAAAAAATAACAAACGCTGGCAAGGATGTGGAGAAAGGGGAATGCACATATACAGTTGATGAGAATGTAAAGTAGTACAACTATTATGGAAAACAGTACAGATATTTCTCAAAAAACTAAAACATATTCCAAAGAAAGGAAATCAGTGTATCAAAGAGATAGCTGTACTTCCAATAGCAAAGATATGGAATCAATCCAACTGTGCATCAGTGGATAAATGGATAAGGAAAATACATATGCAATGGAATATTATTTAGCCACACAAAAGAAACGAAATCCTGTCATTTGCAACAACATGGATAGAACTAGAGGATATTATGTTAAGTGAAGTAAGCCAAGCACAGAAAGACAAACATCACATGTTCTCACTCATATGTGGGAGCTAAAAAAGTGGATCTCATGGAAGTAAAAGAGAATTATGGTTACCTGAAGCTGGGAAGGGAAAGGGGAAGAGAAATTGGTTAAGGAGTATAGAAATATAGGCAGAAGGAAGGAGTTCTAGTATTTGATAGCACAGTAGGGAAATTATAGTGAATGATAACTTGTGCATTTTAAAATAACTAGAAAGAGAAGAATTATAATGTTCCCAAAACAAAGAGAAGAGAAATATTTGAGGTGATGGATATCCTAAATACCGATTTTTTTCTGTGTATCAAAATAACCCATGTACCTGATATATGTACAAAATATATACAAAATATGTACAAAATTTTTTAATTAAAAAATTAAAAAACACCAACTTTATTTTATAACCTTCCTTTCATAAATAAATTTTTAAAAAAATTTTAAAGGTACCACTTTCAAATATTAAATCAGAAAATATAAAAAATTTGACAATATTGGCAAGGGGATGGGGAATTAGGAAATCTCAGGCACTGCCTCCCAGAGTATAAATCTTCACGGCATTTCTGCTATGAAACAGGCTTAGCAGATTTTTTTCAAAAACCTTAAAAATGTACAAACTCTCTTATAAGTAATTTTTTATAGGATGATGGCCTAAAGAAGTTATCTAAACTATACAAAGATTTTAATAACAAAATCTGTCTCTCTAAAAGAGAAAAAGAAAACTGAAAGGACCAACAAAAGGAAACTAAGGAAATTACAGCATAGTTTAAAAATGAAATAATATCATAAAATACTATGATCATAAAATATATGCAAGTATAATACGTATGATCAAAGGAAAGTGTTCACAATACATTTCTAAGTGAAAACAATATGTATATTTTGTGAAAAGGAAAATAATATAACATTCAAAGAACATACTTAAAATCTAAATAGTGGTTAATTTTTGTTTTTGCAATTATCAATAAATAATAAATCATAATATTAAAAAAAATAATTTAATTAACTATCAACCACAAACATGAGTGAAAAACAGTAACCTAGTCACCCAAGCTTTAAAATACAGGCTGGCTTGCCCAAGCAAAACAGCATTTCACAAAAGGAGGTTGTTTTGAAGGTGATGAACAGAACATGCGCACACATGAAGGGCCTCCAAGTTATTAACACTTGTTCATATTTGTATTTTATATGCTACCTATCTCTTTGCTCACTGCTTAGGTAGACCTTTGCTCAACAGAAACCCCATAAAAACTGTTTGAACAAAATCCACAATTTCTACTTTGTAGCATTAATGTTTTAAATATATATAACAGGTTAGGCTAAAAATACAAGGGTATTCATTCATTTAATATACTGAAAAACTAGATGCATGCTAAGTACCAAAGGAGCAGGCACCCTGGAGGCATCCTAAAGGAAAAGGAGAACCCCAGAAGAAGTGGCGTTACGCCCAAGCCAGCTGCTGGCCATGGTGAGACAATAACCAGAGAACAAAGAAGTAGAAATAATTAGACATTGAGGTTATAAAATTCTTACTCAGCTACTTCCAAACTTCTAAAGAGACTAAGAGTACACTTTTCCTCCCTCCACTGTGACAGCTCTAAGGTGTTAAATATAATAGTATGACTGAATTGATAGAGAAGATCAATCGAATTGAGAGGTCAGAGGTTCTCAGTAGAACTGAAACTGACAAGACAATGGGGATCATAACAGAAAAATCCAAATTGATTGTCAGTGTATTTCAGGTTGTAAAAATCTCATAGTTTATGAACTAAAGGACATCTGTTCTTAAGCAAGAGTTACGCCAACTGTATATGCTGAGAGAGTATTTTGAGAGAGAGAAATGCAGCACTAGCAAGCAGAGGTTCAAAAAGAACTTGTGCCTCCGCCTTTTCCCCAGATGTTAAGCTGGCTTCCTGTCAGTGACTTGACCACGCCCTTCTAGCTGACCAACATGTACTTGTCTGGAAATAAGAATTTCATTCTCTCTGTAATGACTAAGGAAGGATATTATTTCTTTTTATTCTTCTATAGTGGCTTCTCACTTAAAAAAAAATCATCCATGAGTTTATGTATTTTTGTTTGTTTGTTTTGAGACAGAGTCTCACTTTGTTGCCCGGGCTAGAGTGCCATGGTGTCAGCTTAGCTCACAGCAACCTCAAACTCCTGGGCTCAAGCGATTCTCCTGCCTCAGCCTCCTGAGTAGCTGGGACTATAGGCATGCACCACTGTGCCCGGCTAATTTTTTCTATATATTTTTAGTTGTCCAGCTAATTTTCTTTCTATTTTTAGAGAAGACGAGGTCTCACTCTTGCTCAGGCTGGTCCCGAACTGCTGAGCCCAAACGATCTGCCCCCGCCTTGGCCTCCCAGAGTGCTAGGATTACAGGCATGAGCCACCACGCCCGGCCTTATGCATTTTCTTAACACAAAAAACCAAAATTTTTAAATACTAGAAAATTATCACACCTAAAATTACTTTCAATTCTTATTATAAAACATCATAGAGTTAGTTTCCCCATACTCATTTTTTCCCAATTTTCTTAGATAGTTATTTAAGGTTCTATTATAGATGCTTTCATTGGTATCTTAGTGTGCTTCATACAAAAGAGGCTCTCTGTTTTGCTAACTTGCACTACAGTATTCATAAAACCTGTTAGAAACTTATTTTACTTTCAATCTATAGCTGGGATAATTAGCTACCTACTGTGTAAAAAGTATTTACTTTTGACTTTCAGTTACTTCTCTGAAGCTTCAAAAGATGCCCCTGAGTTCTTTTTTTTTTTCCTCCATAATCTCCAATGTTAGACTGAGTTCTTATTTATAGATTGAATAAGTCCACCTTGCCCTCTCCAGGTGCTTCATAGAGTTCTAAGCTTCCACCACATAACAAGTTCATTCTTCATCATTCAAAGTTGAAGAGTCTAAATTTTTTGAACAGTGCTTCATATCCACTTACTCATTCCAGCCTATTTTAATTTCTCTGAATCTTAATTTTCCTACTTACAAAATAAAGCAATTAGACTGTATATGCAGTAAGTTAAAAGCATGGGTTTTGGAGTCAGACATGTCCACTGGCTCCAATCGGGTGACCTTGAACAAATTACCCAACTTTCTTTCTCAGGGTCCTAATCCATAAAACTGGTTATTAATAATACCTACTTTGGAGAGTTGTTATGCAGATAAATGGGATAAAGTTTAAGATTACTACATTACCTCGGCATCACCCCTATCCCACACCAACGCCATATTTAGGCACCTCCTTGTACTTAATCTGAATTCTTTTATTATATTCTACAATGTACTATGTGTTTTGGCCCCTATCCAAGGGTTTAATATCATCTCACTGGGGTCTTCCCCCTTTCCCTGAGCTCTGGCTGTGCCAGCCTTTTATTGTTCCTAGAACAGCCAAACTCTTTACAAGTTCAAGGCCATTGCTGTGCCCACTGCCTAGAACATCCTCCCCTCATTCTCCAACTCCTCTTAGCGCTAGTTCCTTCTCATTATTCCAGTCTCAGTTTAGATGTGTCCCTCTCAGAAAAGTCCTCCATGACTACCCTACAGATTGACTTGTTTACTTGGGATTATCTGTCTCTCTATTAATAGCCAGAAAGCCTGTGAGGACCACCAATACATGAACCTAGAACAATGTCTGGTAATAGTAGGTACTCAGTATGTGTGGAATGAAAGTGCTTAGCACCGTGTTTACCTGGCTGAAAAAATAAGTTAGGACCAGGATGTGAAAGGCCGCATATGCTATTGGTAGGAAGTTTGGCCTTTATACTGCACAAGATAGGGATTCATCAGAGGCTTTTAAGCAGGGTAATGAATGACCAGATGTTTCCAATACCCTAGTTCTAATCAGCAGTCTTTTAATCATAAGCAAAAGCACATGTTGTACAACTCCTGCTTGTGATTAGTTGTTCTCCCCCAAGTTACCGTCACTCATATTTTGCCTGTAGACAGTATTTATCTAATGTACACAAAATTGCTTCCAAAATGTCACTCATATTAGGCAAATGGGGGCTGTATCAGCGGCTCTGGCAGTGAGTTTTAACTAAGAGCAGGGGCCTAGAAGGAAGTTCAGCTGGTATTGTCTCATTAATGATGGGAGTTAGAGGGAGATTCTTGATCCGGAACCTTGGGAGTAAGGTCAGGGCAAGGTGATGGGGACACTCTGTAACGAGTTGGCTTTAAGAGGGCAAATGAGCAAGAGGCCTTGCTGGCTGATTGAGTCACCTTAAGCAAAAGAACACTATTGGCCTGCTTCTGAATGGAAGTGTTAAACTTTGGGTTCCATGTTGCTTTCTTATTAATCCACCCTGCTTCTACCTCAATCCAACTACTTTTATTAAAAGTGTCCTTTTAGCTGAATTTCAGATAGGAAAAGTAGCTGGTAAAGTTGACCTAGGTCTTACATTTGAAAGAAAGTTTGGCTCAAAATATTTCTAAGAAACATTAAAAACTTCTGGGTACCAAAATACATCAGAAACAAAGTCAAAATACAAAGTGAACAAAAATATATTTTTAAAAAACTAAGTCCCTTAATGTCTAAAGAACTCTTACAAATTAATAAGAAAAAGATAAACACCCCACTGGCAAATAGGCAAGAGAAAAAACCAGGCAACTAACAGAAGCACCACTGAAAAAACATACAAAAATATGTCCCATCTCTCGCTAATAAACAAATGCAAAATTTAAGTATTAATTTTGTATATTAGATTTTAAAATATTTAAAGCACTGATAACCTGTGTTGGGAAAAAAGTGGACAATCAGGTATTTTCATATACTGGTGATAGGATAAACAGTCACAACCTTTTTAGTGAGCAATTTGGTAATTTCCTTAATAATGTAAAATGTATGTTTCAGGGATGCATACTGAAGTAGGGGAAGAGGGAATTTTCAATTTTGTACTTTATGGATTTCTATATTTTATATTTTTAATAAGCACTATTTTATAATAAAACCAAAAGTTAAGATATGCATATCCTTGACTCAGAAAGTCCATATCGAGGAATTTTTTTCCCTTGAGATAGTCAAAAATACAAATAATTATTTCTAAAAATGTTCTACAGTACTATTTGTAAAAGTGAAAAATTTGGGCCGGGCGTGGTGGCTCACGCCTGTAATCCTAGCACTCTGGGAGGCCAAGGCAGGAGGACTGTTCTCAGGAGTTCGAGACCAGACTGAGCAAGAGCGAGACCCTGTCTCTGCTAAAACTAGAAAGAAATTACCTGGACACCTAAAAATCTGTATAGAAAAAATTAGCCGCGCATGGTGGCACATACCTGTAGTCCCAGCTACCCGGGAGGCTGAGGCAGAAGGATTGCTTGAGCCCAGGAGTTTGAGGTTTGAGATTGCTATGAGCTGGGCTGACGCCACGGCACTCTAGCCTGGGCAACAGAGTGAGACTTTGTCTCAAAAAAAAAAAAAAAGTGAAAAATTTGAAACTACACAAAGGTTAATTAATATATATATTAATATAAAGGCTAATATAACTATGATAATACATAGTTGACCCTTGATCAATGTGGGGGTTAGGGGCGCCAACCCCCTGTACAGTCAAAAATTCACATATACCTTTGACACCCCCAAAACTTAATCACTAATAGCCTACTGGAAGTCTACTACTAATAGCTACTAATGGCAACTAGAAGCCTTACTGATAACATTAATAGTCGATTAACATATATTGTGTATTATATATACTATATACTGTATTCTTACATTAAGGTAGGCTAGAGAAAAGAAAATGTTATTAAGAAAATCATAAAGAAGAGAAAATATATTTACTATTCATTAAATGGAATTGCATCATGATAAAAGTCTTCATCCTCCTTGCCTTCACATTGAATAGGCTGTGGAGAAGGAGCAAGAGGAGTTGGTCTTGTTGACTTAGGGGTGGCAGAGGTGGAAAAGGTGGAGGTGGAAGAGAAAGCAGGAGAGGCAGGCACTCCCAGTGTATCTTTATGGAAATACATCATAATTTCTGTCTTTTTTTCATTTCTCTAAAAATGTTTCTATACAGTACCAATCCTGCCACTGTTTGCTTTAGTTTCAGTGCCTATATCAAGAAGGATCCATGTTGTAATAGAAGTCAAAAGCAGTCCTGAATAATCAGAACCCTTCTGCCAGATTATCTAATGTCAATTTGTTTCTGGCACTGCTTCTTCTATGTCGTCTTCCTCAACTGGCACTGGTTCAGAAGCACTCATCTCCATCAAGTAGTCTTCTGTTAATTCCTCTGGTGTGGTGTCTATTAGCTCCTGAATTTCTCCAAGATCCATATCTTGAAACCCTTCACCCCTCCATCTTTTTTGTCATATTCATAATCTTTTTCATGATTTACTGTATTGTAAATCTGGTGATTTACGACATGCACAACATCTGTACAGTTTTCTCCAGCAGAAATTCATTGTTTTGCGCTTCATGGCTTTCACAACTTTTTCTATAATAATGGCATCTTCAATGTTGTAATACTTTCAGACTTTCGTAATGTTCTATTGGGGTTCTCATCCATGGCATTGACAATCCCTCCCATAGAGTACCTATGTTTAATGAGGCTTAAAGGGCCTTATGACCTTCGGATCTGAGGGTGAATTAGAAACACTGTGTTTGGGGGCAAGTAGACTATTTTGACACCTTTGGTGTTGAACTCATGGGACTCTGTGGCCAGGGGCATTGTCCAGTATCAAAAGAGCTTTAAAAAGCAGTCCCTTACTGGCAAGGTTATTCCTGACTTCAGAAACAAAGTATCAAAGGAACCAATCCAAGAAAAGATTTCTTTTTGTCCACGCCTTCTTATTGTACATCCAAAAGACTGCCAGCTGGTGTTTATCTTTTCCCTTCAAGGCTCAGGGGTTAACAGCTTTATAGAGAAAGGTAGTCCTGATTACAAACCAGACTACATTTGTATAGAACAGTGAAGTTAGCCTATGCCTTCCCTTCTGCCTTAAATCCGGGTGCTTGCTTCTCTTCCTTACTAATGTATGTCCTTTGTGGCATTATTTTCCAAAATAAGGTATTTTCTTTTTTTTTTTTAGCACTCCTCTTTTAAAGAATTTATTTTACACCTATTATACCACACAGCATGTTTTAAACACTGACATATAACTCCCTAATAAGATAAAGCAAAGACAAAAAAGCTTATCTTATTAGAAACAAAATACACCAACACTTACAGTCTTCAAACATTGTTGCACTTTTCACTTCATAATTGGACAAAGTATTCATGAAACAATCTGCAGACTAGTTTTAACAGACAAATAACACCTTTAAGCAGACATGACCATCCTAAATTGTTTATTAGGTACGAATTTTACAAGCATTACTTATATTAGCGGTAACAGTGGAGCTGGAGAGTATTGTGCCTTCTCCAAACTGCACGATGAGAACCACCAATAGTGTGGTGGAACTCACGGCCCTTTCCAAGGCCAAGGATCTTGTGGCCTGCGGATGTCAGCCCATGCATCTCCCTGTGCTTGTGGACGGGTTTGGTTATCCCCTGGGTGTCAGGATTTCTTTTGATAGCTTTATGAAATGGATCAATGAGAATAACCTCAAAAAATCTGTACACGGAATCTTCACCAAGCCTGTAAGAACTCAGGACTCTTAGAGCCCCACAGTGGTGTCCAGCTCAATCCTGAGCAACAGACTGAAGGCTTCGAGCAAACTTTAGCTGGTTAGCAATATGATGGACAGGCTTGCCATAAGTTGCACCCCACCAGGGCACACACGAATCCTATCTATGACATAACCTTCCTTGGCCTTGTATCCCAGTCTGCGCGCTTTATTCGGCCAGGTGGGGCGGGGGGGCCTGTGGAGCGCAGAGAGCTGGCGGTATTGCCAGAAGCAGACCCTCAGAAGAAAGCACATCACATCAGACTGCTTCTTCCTCCATAGGTCCTTGATGTACTTGTACGCACCCATCTTGGCTTATCTGATGGCTGCCACCAGACGGAAAGGGCCAGAATGAGGTATTTTCATCTGCATTAAAAATCTGTTCAGCTAGGTACAGTGGTGTATACCTGCAGTCCTCGCTGCTTGAGAGGCTGAGGCAAGAGGATCACTTGAGTCCAGGAGTTCAAAGCCAGCCTGGGCAATAGAGCAAGGCCTACTCTCTTAAAAAACATAAACAAAACAAACAAAAACCTGTGCAGGCAGATATCCTTTCTACTCAATTATTTTCTTAATGGCATCTGGTAATTCATCTGCTGCCTCTTGGTCAGCAGAAGCTGTTTCTCCTGTTATCTTGACATTTTTAAAGCAAAACCTCTTTCTAAAATTATTAAATCATTTAATGGCATAAAATTCTTCACCTTTAGATCCTTCACCTTCCTTTTGCCTTAAGTTGTCATACAGTGACTTCACTTTTTCATATTATAGTCTATAGGTATGCTTTTTTATTTTATGAGATAGGGTCTTGTTCTGTGGCTCAGACTGGAGTGCAGTGGTGCAATCGTAGCTCACAGCAACCTCAAACTTCTGGGCTCAAGTGATCCTCCCACCTCAGCTTCCCAAGCAGTTAGGACTATAGGTGCATGCCACCACGCCTGGATGTTTTAATTTTTTTTAGAGGCAGGGTCTCACTATGTTGCCCAGGCTGGTCTCAAACTCCTGGCCTTAAGCAGTCCTCTTGCCTTGGCCTCCCAAAGTCCTGGGATTACAGATGTGAGCCACCATGCCCAGCGGGTAAGCCTTTTTTATAGCAAGCTTGCACCTACATAAAAGCTGCATTTTATATGATATAAACAGGTATTTTACAAAAAGTGCAAGGTTTTCATGCCTCCTGGCATAGCTGCAATGACAACTTCACAAATTTCTCTTTCCTTTTTTTACATTGGTCCTTATATTGGATTCCTTTATCTTAAAATGGTAGGCAACCACAGCGGCAGACCTCAATCTACAGAATATATCAAGCAATTCAACTTTTTCATGTAATGTCTTGACTTTTCTCTGCTTCTTGGGAGCACTTCCAGCATCACTAATGGCACTTCACATGCATACCATGGTGTTAGTCAAGGTTTACAGTATTGCACTAAGCACAATGAAAAATACACGAAAACTTTGAGAGATCACTTTTTACTATGATGTGTAATTTACTGGAGAGATGAACTGCTCAGGTGGAGGTGATTAGCTTCACAGGGCATTTTAAGTGGAGACTCAGCAACACTGCAATAGCAACATGAGATGGCTACAAAATTACTACAGTAGTCCAGTATGTACTACAGTTAATTTTATGTAGTTACAATTTAGTACTGCATCTTTATGTCTGTTTACATTTCTTTTAACCATAAATGGCATCATGTACTATCCATGCTTATGTAAGTTTTGATAAATTTTAACTTTTTACAGATTTGTATACATTTTATGGTCATATATGATAAAATAGACTAATATCAATACATATTTTATGAATTCATGACATACCTTTTTAACTTTTTGATATTTCTATGTTACATAGTTCATCTGTGAATTTTTTCAAATTGTTGCAAATCTCCAAAAAATGTTCCAATATATTAATATTTATTGAAAAAAATCTGCACATAATGGACCCATGCAGTACAAACCCATGTTGTACATGGGTCAAATGTATAGTTAATAGATTATAGTATAGCTGTACAATAGAATGCTTAAAAAAAAAGGTAGGTCTATATGTACTGATGTGGAAAGATACTACTAATTTAAAAAAAGCAGGTTGCAAAACATTATCACTGTATGATTCTATTTTTGTTTAATACGTATTCATAAAATATATTTGTATACCCACATAATATAGTGGCTTGGAATTCACAGGTTATCATTTGTGGTTTCCACTCTTTGTGAACAATGCTGAAAGTCCATGGCATTTTGAACATTTATAATCTCAAACTCTTGGCCTAAAGTGATCCTCCCACCTAGGCCTCCCAAAGTGCTGGGGTTACAGGCATGAGCCACCACACCCAGCCATGAACATTTATCATTCTGCCCAGTCATGAATGAGTCACACCCCTGTAAGAGCTCTCTGGGAAAGGGAGACCAGAACTGGACAGGGGGCCTGGCCTTCCCTGGACTCGATCTCAGCATGGCTTTGCTCTTTTCCACTAGTCTGTATTTTTGCTCCTGAAGAGATAAAAACGGTTCTTTGTAGGAGAGAGCTGTGAAAGACGGCCTATTTACACCTGTGAGGGAAGTGAAGATTGTGTAAAGAGGTCTCTGAAAGTGACTATTCTAACCATTACTGTCTCATTTCTCCCAAACCCCACATCCCCACCTAGCACCACCTTGAATATATACAGGTATTATTTGTCAATAATACCTCAATAAAGCTGAAAAGAAATTCACCTTTAATTTTCTATAGCATGTCTATTTTATTTTTCATGTGTGAAATAATAGCTAAATATTAATCACTATGGAAACTTGATTGCCAAACAACTACAAAGTCTTTAGCTAAAACCCAAAGAACCTCAACTACATCATCTATAATTTGATCTATTTATATTCAGCTTTTAACCTACCCAGGAAACCCCTAACTATTTCAAACCCTACAATTGTTTCGAGAGTGTAAATTCTCAGAATCAGAGTAGAGCTTAAACATGATCTGGTCCAAACACCTCATTCACGAGGAAACTAAAACTCTAAGAGCAAAGCTGGTTCAGACCAGAGCCCATACAAGATCTAGGATCCCTTGACCTCTCAGGCCCTCTCTGGCTCCCCTCCCTGTTCAGAATCAAAGCTAATAGATTTGGGGCAGCGTGGTGGCTCATGCCTGTAATCCTAGCACTCTGGGAGGCCGAGGCAGGAGGATCGCTCAAGGTCAGCAGTTCAAAACCAGCCTGAGCAAGAGCGAGACCTCATCTCTACTAAAAATAGAAAGAAATTAATTGGCCAACTAAAAATATATAGAAAAAATTAGCCGGGCATGGTGGTGCATGCCTGTAGTCCCAGCTGCTTGGGAGGCTGAGGCAGGAAGATCCCTTGAGCCCAGAATCTGAGGTTGCTGTCAGCTAGGCTGATGGCACGGCACTGTAGCCCGGGCAACAGAGTGAGACTGTCTCAAAAAAAAAAAACAAAACAAAGCTAACAGATCTGTAAGATATTGTACAGAGTCTTCATAATTATGTCCACTGACTTCAGAGGCTAGGACTAGCATTAGGCTCAAGTACATTTATCCACATTGCCAAAATCCCCGTCAGCCCTTATAAAAACCAGGTAGTGTGCCTCTAAGTCATGATTGACATATTGTTGCAACAGATGCTAGGAATGTCCTTGCTGAAGATCTGGGCAAATGGTCTCTAGAAATGAAAAATAGGTTTTGGGCCGGACATGGTGGCTCACACTTGTAATCCCAACACTTTGGGAGGCAAAACCAGAAGGATTGCTTGAGGACAGGAGTTCGGGACCAGCCTTGGGCAACATAGCAAGACTGTATCTCTACAAAAAAATAAAAAAGAAAAATAGTTTGGTTTTTTTTTTTTTTTTTTGAGACAGAGTCTCACTCTGTTGCCCAGGCTAGAGTGCTGTGGCATCAGCCTAGCTCACAGTAACCTCAAACTCCTGGCCTCAAGTAATTCTTCTTCCTCAGCTTCCAGAGTAGCTGGGACTACAGGCATGCACCACCATGCCCGGCTAATTTTTTCTCTATATGTTTTTAGTTGGCCAATTAATTTCTTCCTATTTTTAGCAGAGACGGGGTCTTACTCTTGCTCAGGCTGGTTTCGAACTGCTGACCTTGAGCAATCCTCCTGCCTCGGCCTCCCAGAGTGCTAGGATTACAGGCGTGAGCCACCACGCCGGGCCAAGAAAAATATTTTTAATGCAAACAAAAATTGCCTAGAGATTCTATAAGATTTTCTATTACTATTTTATTTCAAACCATAACTGGTTCTGTTTGATTGCACATGCATTTATTATGTGTATATTCTATTCCATGCAATGTTCTAAGAATTGCAAAAACAAAAATGAGGAAAATGTTGTCCCTCCCTTCAAAGTTCTGCTGATGAGAATGCCACACACAGACACCGTCAATGATGAAGGAAGTGCTGTGATGGAGGTATGCACAAGGTGCCATGAGAGCTCAGTGGAGGCAAACCTCGCCCACCTTGGGCAAAGGAATGGGGCACATGGTGGCTTCCTAAAGGAGGGGATACCTGGATTGGAGCTAGAAGGACAAACAGGAGCTAACCAGGCAAATGGGGGATGCATGTTCCAGACAAAGACATGAGTAAAGGCATAAAGATGTGGAACAGGATGAAATATGTGTGAGGAATAACGAGTAATTTAGAATCACTATAGCAGGAAATGAGAAGAGGCCAGAGAGATTCCCAGAGCTCAGATCATGAAAGGAGTGGCACATAGTAGGTAATCAGTAAATAGTCGTTGATGAAAGAATTGGCTACTTCTTTCATCAAGGAAAAGGGATAAGCATGTGGTTATGTATGTTGGGCATATTTTATATAGTCATTTTGTTACTAGAAACAGAAAATAATCAGTATTATTTTACATCAGTAGGATTATAAGACCATAACTCAGTCAGCAAGAATATGGCTCACTCAGCATGATACTTGGAGACTCAGGCATAATGAAGAGGAAGTGGCTAGACAGTTGTGATATCCTTATGGTCACAAGAGAGAAAAGCTAGGGTGGTGTCTGCACGGAAGACACAGGCCAAGATCATATAGAGAAAAATGAAAGGGGTGCTCAGGGTCTGTGAGCTTAGAACATAGCGACCATCTCTTTTTACTCCCACTGTCTGTATCTTTTTCTCTCCCAAGATAAATAAACCAAGTATCTGTGATTCTGCCTGGCCTTCTTCATGGCATCACATGGAAGAAACCCTGAGCTGTGAGGGAATAGAACTGATGTTCCTACTGGATGTTTTTTGTGAGTGGGCTTGAGTTCTTTGCTGCTGCTAAAGAGGGAAGAAGATATCCAGAGCTTGGAGAAAGAGGAGTCAACATTATCCGTACTCCAACAATTCTATATTGAACATACTGAAACACACAGGAATGCTGGGCTAGAGTAGGTTTTTGAATAATTATAAGAAAACAGGAGCGATGAGGTTAATAGGGGAAGCAGATACTATAACTACTGGCTATAAACTCTAAAACCTTTTTATCACATTTATATCACAACTCAACAAGGTAAAATGTATCCTTTTGATATCACCAATACTGACTTTCTGTTCATGCTGTATTTTTTTTTTTTTAAATAAAAAGTGAGACTGTAGGGGAGGGCAGAAGCATATGGGAACTCAGTACTTTTGGCTCAATTTTGTTGTGAACCTAAAACTGTTCTAAAAATAAAGTCTACTTTAAAAAAAAAAAAGTGAAACTGATTCATTAGTATAGAAGTTATAGTAGCTTAAGGCTAAGAGCCTGAGGCCCAGAGGTTCCTAATCCCTTGCCCCTAAATTGTGACTCTGGTCCCCAGTGCCCTTGGATCACCTACCTGTTCCTGGCTCCTCCCGGTATCTAAGGTCTCCTGTGGTTGCAAAGGGCTGAGACTCACTTAAGCTCACTCACGTGAAGGACAAGCAGGGCATATATTAAGAATACAAGGGAAACAAATGAATGAGGAACCAAAGAAGGGCCCAGTCTCGCAGAGGCAATAACTGAGGCATAGTGTTGGTTGCAAGGCAGGCCCAGAAGCTCGGCAGTAGGAATTCGTGGCCTTTCTGATACACCACTGCTAATGGAGGCATTACTGTCAATGTGTCTCCACCACTCTTCTCTGGTTTATCTTTTCTACACTCCTTAGTTGCAATTCCCCAAACAGAACATCTGATGACTCTGTTTAATACTACACCTCTGTTTAGTCTGCCCTTTTGAGACCAGGCCACATCAAAAGGCCCTCACCAGCCTGCGGGTGAGCAATCCTTGGGTCAAGGCCTCCTCTGGTCGAGTCAGCTTAGCTATATTATTTGAATTCTCAGTAGGAGTCCCAAGTGGGGGGAGTACAGTCAGTCACCTTTAGAAGGGACTGTGGACAGCAAGCCCTGCGAATTCATTTATGATACACAATGATAGCAGCAATGGCTCAGAAGTTTCAGGACTAGGGAATGGAAAAAGTGATATCTGGGTGCCATTAGAGACCGAGCGATACAAAAGTATGTGTGCAAGGCCTTTAGCTACCAGGACACACCTAGACATTCCTGAAAAATCCATTCTCAGCACTCAGCATTCCTTCCCTATCCATTCCAATCCATAATTTTGAAAAGCATGTCCCACTCCCCAACATTCTAGGGACTGGGGTTTATTAATCAAGCAAATGAGATCTTAAAAGATCTCACTGCAAGAATTTGAAGGTTCATCCCCAAACTATTATACAGATGAATCTTTTCCTTAGCTTACGGCTGTGTTCACACCCTTATAACAGCCGTAATTGTGGTTCTTGAACTCACTTGAGGCCAGGAGCTAGAGACCAGTCTGGGCAACATAGCGAGACCCTGTCTCTACAAAAAATTTTTAAAAATTAGTTGGGTCTGGTGGCATGCATGTCTTTAGTCCCAGCTATTCAGGAGGCTAGGGTGGGAGGACTGCTTGAGCCAGGAGTTTGAGGCTGCAGTCAGCTAAGATCACACTACTGCACTTTAGCCTAGGCATCAGAGGGAGACCCAGTCTCAAAAACAAAAAGCACTGGAGGGACCACTTTCTTGATCTCTTTTCAAACATACGTTGGTGAACACTAGAATTGCTGACTAAGTGGGCCAGGGAAAAAGGTAAGTAATCTTTGGAGCCTCATTTTAAGATTAGTGTGATTAGATTCATTCACTAAATAACTATATAAGCAAAACCAAAAATATTCTATGATAATTATAGCTAGTTTAAATATTATAGGTGTACCTTGCTTTTACACATTACATTTTCCTGAAAAATATATTTGAATTAGAAAACAAAGAAGCCCTGACTAGCTGGGTAGCCATGACAGAAAACATATATACACACCCTTTTTTTCTTTTTTTTTTAAATAAAAATGTGGATCTGTTCTAGTGGCCAGAGAGGGTGGAGGAAAGCATTTTGCCCTTCTAGTTCTTTTTATTACCAGAAAAGGACAAGGGGGGAGGTGAAGTCAAGTTTAATCCTGATTTTTGTTTCTGTCTTCACAGGCTTTAGCAGATCTAAATATTCCAAAGTGATCATAATATGAGATACCAAGGAATACCAAGATACCAAGAGTGCATTTTTATGTTCCTAAATTAATAAGACAACTTTGTACACAGAACCATAAGTTGCAAGCATTTCCTTATTCCTCCAAATATCCTCTGATTTCAATATTTTTTTAATTGAATAAACTTTCTTTTCTTTTTGAGTGATTATAAAAAACAGAGAAGCAGAGCTGAATAATTATGGACATTTTCATAGCTAGGAAGCTATGATTTTCATTTCTAATTAATCTTCAACTGATACTGAAGTGCTTAATACTTTAAATTACTCCTTATCTACTAATGATCTGTAAATGATAGAACACTAGTCTTCAAAAGGGAATAAAGAATTCATTATGAAAAACTGTGAAAAAAGACTATCAGGTGACATATCATTTCTAATGTCAAAAAATGTTTTAGGATATTGAATTTGAACAAAGTAGTGCATGTTCACAAATACTACTGAAATTAAGGGGACAATTAGAATCCTAGAGAGTTCAAGTTTTCTGTCACGTGAGTTAAGTAGCCTGTTTAAAAGAAGTCAGCTGATCTCCACATGAGACCTCTGATTAGATCATGAGATGCTGAAATCTAGAACAAGGTCTGTTTAGAAATCCTTACCCTAGCTAGTACTGACCAATGTTATTGAAAGAAAATAAGAAGAAAAATATAAATCAGCATAATCTTTACACTTTTAATTTTTTTAGATTTATAAAGTAACCTCTTGTATGGGTACTAACTATACATGTTTCTACTATATTAATGTAATTTTACACATCATAGCCAGAAAGAGGAGTGGGTTTTATATAGACTATCAAAAATAAAAAAATAAATAACACACAAACTTTTGGTTGAAAAAGCCCCACAACTTTAATAGAAAAGACAAAAATAAAGATTGTTGCACTGTTTTATAGCACTATGATAATACTAAATAATTAATGATAAATAATTAAATTTCTTAAATTTTTCCTCTAACAACTAGCAAACCTATTTGTCAGCTCAGAATGTTGCTCCTTTGGAAATATTATAATAAATTGTTTAGGCTGAACCTTAGAAATGATTTCAAGAGCCTGGCATTAAGCAACTACATAAAATTATTTTAAACTACTATTTCTCACCATAAACAAGCAGTCACACAGACATGGTTCTATCAATAGTTACGTGGTAAATTGTTTTTTTTTTTATTTTTGGGGAGACGGGTTCTTGCTATTTGTCAAGCTGGCCTTGAAGCCCTTGGGCTCAAGCAATCTTCCAGCCTTGGCCTCGCCAGTAGCTGGGACTACAGGCATGCATCACCATGCCCAGCTCATTTTCATAAGCTGTTTAAATAACATTCCTCTTCTGGATTTATCTTGTTCATTTTCAAATCAAATTCAGTATGTATTTATTGAGTCCCTCTTATGAGAAAGTTCTGCATTAAACTAGGAGTTGGGGGCAGATAAAATAAGGAGCATAACAGCATAGTCTCTTCTCTGCTTGCCAGGTCCAGGACCCTCTTCCTAAGAACCATGTCCATTTTAATCCTCCTAGCCCTATCATTGAGCATTATTACCTATGTTTTATAGATGAAAAAACTGAGGTTGGGTGAGTCAAAGTAGTCTGACCAAGAAAATATGGTTAGTTAAGTAGCAGAGCCAGGATTTGACCCAAGAATGTCTGGCCTCAACTTTCATTCTCTTTCCACTACACTGAATTTCTGGCCTCAACTTTCATTCTTTTTCCACTACACTACTTATTCAAACCTCAGCTCAAATACTGTTAATACCTTTTCACAGTGGCCATATTTTTAAATTAGTTGCTTTATTTTCTTCACAGTTTTAAAGAGATTGGATCCATTAATAAATTCCAAAAATCAGTTTTTTCCAGCTGAAATCAAACAAAAGCCTTTTGCAATTTTTTTTTTAAATACTGTAGTCACATAAATCAAATTCTTCAAAAAGTGGGATAAAAAAAGGAAAGGAAATGGCACATGGGAAGAGAAAAATAAGGACAGTGTTATAAAGAAAAACAGCATTATATTTTCCCCTTTGCTGCTTCACTGAAAGGCTAAGAGGAGCGGAGACCAATTCTAAAGGCCTTGGGTAAACACCTGACCAGTGTCATGCCCACTTGATTCATCAGATGTTTATAACCGAGGCTCTGTGGAAGATTCCCCAAAGACACAATACCCCTTAGACACACACAGAGTCTCAAATGTCAGCAGGGAGATGTGGGCTTTATTGAGAAACTAATGAATCAGTATTTGTGTTATGTATGAATGCTTTTTAAATATCTTTTCAGAAGACTCTGTGATATGAGTTTTACCTCACTATTAAAAATTTAGGAGCTTTCAAAGAGGAGAAATAGGTCTTTTGACACAAAACTATTTACCTAGGGAATGTATGGACCAGTGTGCTAAAATAGGTTTACACTACCACGTTTCTTGGTTTCAATTTTGCACTATCCTTGGCCATCATTCTTGGCCGACTGAAGTAACCAGCTTACTTGTATGTCAAGGGTTCCCGATGCCCCTCACTTCCCCGTTTCCAAACAGCTCTACTTTAAACAGTCTGCTGAGGTGACCTATCTACTGAGAGCCCATGCTTTGGGTTCTAGCAGTACTGGATAATGGCAATATAAATAGTAAGAAGAAAACCTTATAACCTTGGGTAAGGCTTCTGATTATCTCTCATTTCTTTTTTTTCTTTTCTTTTCTTTCCTTTCCTTTCCTTTTCTTTTCTTTCTTTTTTTTTTTTTTTTTTTTTTTTGATACCACGTCTCACTATGTTGCCTAGGCTGGCCTCAAATTCCTGGGCTCAAGTGATCCTTCTGCCTCAAGCTTCCAAGTAGCTTGGATCAGTCATTTCAACAGTCATGTATTTATAAATTCTTAACTCCCACATAGTACTTCTGTACCAAAAAGGTCCCTTGCTTTATTGAACTTTATTAAATTCTCCAGGGGGGAGGGGGGAACACATTAAGAGGTGGAAGAATTATGGATCAGGTAGATGCTCTTGTTACATAATATCCACCAGGGCCAAAAAGACAGAGGGAGAGAGTAAAAGAAAAGAAGATTCTTTTTCTTTTTAGGAAATACGGTCTCACTCTGTCACCCAGGCTGGAGTGCAATCATAGCATCGTAGCCTCATAGCTCACTGCAGCTCTGAACTCCTAAGACTCAAGTGATCCTCCTGACTCAGCCCTCCGAGTAGCTGGGACTATAGGCACACACCACCACATCCAGGTAATTTTTTGTGGAGCTGGGGTCTTGTTTTGTTCCCCAGGCTGGTCCTGAACTCCTGGCCTCAAGCAATCTTCCTGCCTCTTCCTCCCAAAGTGCTGGGAATACAGGCATGAGCCATCGCATCTGGCTACGAAGCATATTTTTGTAATATTTCCTGTGAGTTCTCATTCTAAGCAGTATATAAAGAAGATATACAAATGGCCAATAAGCATTTGAAAAAATGCTGAACATCACTGATCATTAGAGAAATGCAAATCAAAACCACAAGATACCCTCTCTTACCTATTAGGATGTCTACTACAAAAAAAAAAAAAAGAAAAAGAAAATAACAAGTGTCGAAGAGCATGTGGAGAAACTGGAACCCTTGAGCACTGCTAGTGGGAATGTAAAATGGTACAGCCACTGTACAAAATAGTATGGTGGTTTCTCAAAAAATTAAACAGAATTATCATATGATCTACCAATCCCACTTCTGGGTAGAAACCCAAAAGAATTATTAATAAAAGCAAGGTCTCAAAAAGATATTTGTACACACATGTTTATAGCAACATTATTCACAGTAGCCACAGGGTCAGGGCAACCCAATTGTCAATCAGTGGATTAATGCATAAACCAAATGGGGTATATTCATACAATGGAATATTATTCAGCCTTAAAAAGGAAGGAAATTCTGATACATGTTACAACATGGATGAACCTTGGGGACATTACACTACATGAAATAAGCAAGTCACAAAAAGACAAATACTATATGATTCCACTTACATGAGGTACCTAGAGTAGTCGAATTTATAGAGATAGAAAGTAGAATTGTTGCCATGGGTTGGAGGTAGGGGGATAGGGAGTTGTTGTTTAATGGGTATATAGTTTCAGTTGTGCTGGATGAAGCGTTCTGGAGATTGGTTTACAAGGGCAAACTTAAATGTATTTTGACACAATTAAACAAAAATTTTTAAAGGATACAATTACATTCTAAAAGCTTATTAAATACCCAACTATCCAGCCATTTCAAAAAGGCACATCTCCAAAAATGACCTGTGATAACTACATTGGACCTTTGCTGTTAGATTATTTCTATGGATTGAATTAAGAGGAATCTAGTAACTCATTAATTAGAACTTTGTTACTGAGATATGGAAGGATTTCATTGCATAGCAAATTAATGCATGTTGGGATCTACAATTTTTAGTAGGGTTCTGATGTCTTCTATTTTAAGTTTTTAGAGTCTTAATAAGATATATATATATTTTAAAACTCTACATTTCCACCTACATCATAATACCTAGTCACAATGGCACTGTACCAACCACAGATAATTAAAGCCAGTTTTTGCTCAGGGGTGTCTGCCAGGGTTGGTACCTGAAAGGCAGGTAATTACCACTAAGCCATGTACTTTTGATTGGATTCTCTAAAGTGTGATGAGTCAGACTCCAAGTGTCAGAAGATCTAGTCTCATGCTAATGAAAACAAAGATATTTACTGTTTTAGAGCCCCTTTTATCCAAGCACATCAATGTGCTTGGCAAACATTAATCAAATGGAAATTAAGGCATACCCTCAGGATACATGAAGGCATTAGGCTTTCAAAAACTCATACAAGCCGGGCGCGGTGGCTCACGCCTGTAATCCTAGCACTCTGGGAGGCCGAGGTGGGCGGATCGCTCAAGGTCAGGAGTTCGAAACGAGCCTGAGCAAGAGTGAGACCCCGTCTCTACTATAAATAGAAAGAAAGAAATTAATTGGCCAACTAAAGATATATATATAGAAAAAATTAGCTGGGCATGGTGGCGTGTGCCTGTAGTCCCAGCTACTTGGGAGGCTGAGGCAGAGGATTGCTTGAGCCCAGGAGTTTGAGGTTGCTGTGAGCTAAGCTGACGCCACAGCACTCAGTCTAGCCCGGGCAACAGAGTGAGACTCTGTCTCAAAAAAAAAAAAAAAAAAACTCATACAAGAAGGCTCTAGATCCAACTACCAATTTATAGAGCAACACATTAAACTACACCATGGCAATATAATTAGCAAAAGCCATAGTGTGAGAAACCATACAGGAAAAATGACCCAGTGTTTTCAACAAAATTAATTTCAAGGATAAAAGAAAAGAAAAAGAGATAGAAATGGAACTTACAGATAAAGAGAGACTTAAATGAAGTATCAGGGCCAGGCATGGTAGCTCATGCTTGTAATCCCAGGACTTCGGGAGGCCGAGGCAGGAGGATCACTTGAGACCAGGAGTTCAAGACCAGCCTGGGCAACATTGCGAGATCCTGTCTCTATAAAAAATAAAAAATTAGCTGGGTGTGGTGGTGTGTGCTCCCAGCTACTTGGGCGGCTGAGACAGGAAGATCACTTGCGTCCAGGAGTTTGAGGTTATAGTGAGCTATGATCATGCCACTGCACTCCAGCCTGGGTGACAGAATGAGACCTGGTCACTTAAAAGAAAAAGTTTCAACCAGCTGCAATATCTCCACCTTAATTCAAACAAAGTATAAAAAAAAGATTATAACATTTATGAGACAATTGGAAATGTAAACACTGGCTTGATATTTGATGATATTAAGCAATTATTATGAATGTTTTTAGGTATGATAATGGTATTGTGGTTTTATAAATATATATTTTATATATTTTTTGTTGTTGTTATTAAGACCTTCTATTAGAGATGCTCTGTCAGGGACTCCTAAGACCATTCCCAGGTTCAGAGATTTGGTAGGAGGACTCACAGGGTTCATGGCCAAGATCTATTAGAGCAAACAGACACAGAGCAACATCAGCAAAGTAAAAGATGCATGAATAAAGTTGAAAGGAAACTGGATATAAGCTTCTAAGGGGTCTTCTCCCAAGGAGTCAGATAGTATGGGCTTTATCTCCCTACCAACTAGTTGTGACAATGCTCTCTACCAGAGAAGCTCATTAGAGCCTCATTGCTCAAAGTTTTTATTGAGGCCTGGTTACACACCAAGACTTCAGACTCCCAGAAAGAAAGCAGATGTTCAGCATAAACCATGTGGCACAAAGCTTAGGCACAGTGAGCTACTATCAGTTAGGGTGGTAAGAACCCTCCCAAAATCCAAATTCCCAGATACCAGCCAAAGGCCAACCTTGTAAACAGACCTTTCAAAGGATAGTAGTCAGGCCTGCTATACTAACTCTTTTCTGCACAGATAAATACTGAAATATTTGGGGTGAAATAACAGTATGTCTGGGATTTGCTTCAAAATAATATGGGAGGGAAAAAATGGATGAGGGTATAGATGACATAAGATTGATCATGAGTTGATACTGTGGAAGCTGAGGAATGGATACATGGGTATTTATTATACTGTCCTTTCTATTTTAACTTATGTTTTAGGTTTTCACATAATAAAAAGGTTTGTTTGTTTTTAATCATAGGAGAAAACTCAGAACTAGCGCTTGGGCTGTGTGAATCAGTAGGGCCTGCAGGCTAATGGGGATGAGAACCAGAGCTTATAGAATAGGTTGCTACCAAGGTCTGAGGGAAGAAAGGTTGTCCCAAACTATGTGTGAAAAAGGTTTTCAACCTTGACACTTGAGTCAGTTAACATACTCTAAAGGATAGAAATAGAAAAGGTAGCCTTTTTTCTACAGCAAATTTTATTGCAGAGCTAGACGTTTGAGAGTAATTTAATTACGGCCATAGATTAAATAGCTGGTAATTGATCTTAAACAATCAATAGAGCATTGCAAATCAGATGTATTATACTTCGAATCATTAACTGCTGAGCTGGAAAATACATACATATCCACTCTTTCCCATAGCACACTAACAAAGAACGGAGAATGTTTCCTCCATTTCAAAAATGTATTCTTTAACCCCATTTCATGCTCATACAATATTCTCATACCCTAGAAGACATTAGCCTCAACATGACTAAAACCTTGACAACAAGTTCCAAACACCAGAGATACTGAGCATTCTGAATCACTGCTACACAATGTCCATGGATGCTGTTAAATTTTGGTTTACTTTGGTGGGGTATACAGGAGAACTCAAAAAGGTGGGGAAAATATAGGCAAAAGTATACCCTTTCCCACGAAATTACAAATAATCTGTATCTAATAATACATTATTTGAAACACAAATATTATGAAACCATGTTTTAGCTTGTGTCATGCAAGAGTGAAAAAAAACAACTAAAAGCCCAAGGGTGAACAACCAGCATAACAAGCTTCCCTGCTTGGTCCCTCATGTTAACACTCTACAATATGACCGTTCAACCCATAATAGACAGAAAAGAATGAGGCAGGGAGGACCAGACCAAATCAACAGCACAGAATCAAACATCTTCCCTCTATCATGTGACAAAAACACACGTTTGTTACTGAATGTTGTCATCTTTGGTCTCCAAATAAAAAGCATTAATGACTTTTCATCAAAACATTCCCTATTAGTGGGGATAGCTTTTCACTAATCCATCCACATTCTGTTATCTAATATGACCAAAAACATAAGATTAAAATCTCCGGCTGGGGACCAGAACAAAGCATACAGACACAAAAGGGACCAAACGGCTTCTTGGTTCTATACTAACATATACAGATCAACGGAAATCATTTAGTGGTAGATTACAAATACTACAGTATTTAGTCACAGAGTTTCTCCACGATAACATTCTGATTAAATAAAAGATAGAATGTCATTTCTTATTATCTGTTATCTAGGTACTAGGTGCCAACCTCCAGGCAAGTGTTAATGATTCTGCTGAATTTATCTACCTGAACATTTTTAGGATGATTGATAGGATATCTGAAATAAAATTTTCATAATTTTTTAAATTTTTTTATATTTTTCATGATGTCTCACTCTGTTGCTCAGGCATCATCATAGCTCACTGCAACCTCAAACTCTTGGACCCAAGAAATCCTCCTACCATAGCCTCCTGAGTAGTGGGGACTACAGGCCTGCACCACCAAGCTTGGCTAATTTTTTTCTTTTTTTTTTTTTCTGTAGTGATATGGTCTCACTATGTTGCCCAGGCTGATCTCAAAACTCCTGGCCTCAAGCAATCCTCCAGCTTCTGCCTCCCAAAGTGCTAGGATTATGGGTATGAGCCATTGCCCCAGCCTATGAATTGTTACTTTACCTACTAGAAAGATTCCTTAAAATGACTCAAAACAAAGTTTACATCAAATCATCTGAATAACTACTGCATTTAAATAAGACAAGTACTTAAACAGACACTTATAAAATAGCTCAACAAAGGACTTCTGGTTCTAGATGTGATGGAGTAACATGTATCAGACTCACATTCTCTCTGAGAACAGCTATAAAAGCTGGATAAAATGCAAAAAAAAAAAAAAAAAAAAACCCCAACAGACTGAAAGCATAGTAGACCAATCATAGAAGCACAATTTGGATGGCCAAGATCCCAATGAGCAGGGCACTGAGGTGAGCTCTATATTTGTTGCTACGTTTTTTCCTCAGGTCATTTGCCAAATCACCCTTCTGGGATGTGGAGGCTGAGCAGAAAGTGTTAATTCACAATTTGTGGCAATCTCACTGGTCTAAGAAGACGAAAACCAATAGCCTTAAACTCCAATACTGAAGGGGCTAAGATCTCAAAGATGGGCCCTGTTGCCCACCGTTTCCCCTTTGAGCATTTGGTTGTTTCTAAACTGCAGATGTGCAGGGAAAGTGGCTAAGAAAACAAGCAGAAAGCAACCACTAAGAAGCTAAGAAGAGATGTTGGTAACTGAAGTGCTGAAGAGACAAAAAAATGGAGTTGAGAGCCAGGAAGGAAGAAAGATCTGGTGATAATTACCCAGCCTTTCAGTTGAGATCCTGAAAATGTTAGATTCTAAGATGAAAGTCAAACTGGAAATTGACTAGCTCTTACAAAGCCTGAAACACAGTGAAACATCACAATCCCTAAGTGGCCAAGGTTATCCATCTAGCTGCCAGAAGAAAATTAAATCATTTCTCCAAGAAGATATATCATCTAGAACCTCTATAATTTTTCATATAGAATGTGCTCCATTCAATCAAAAATTAGCAGGCATGCCAACAAAAAGGACTAAATGACCAAAAACTAAGAGAATAGATGACAATAGAAAAGAACCCACCCCCAGATATTGCAGTGATCAAACACAGATTTCAAAATATCTTATTTGTATATTTAAAAATATGCAAATAGCTTGATAATGTTATCATAGAATTTGAATTATTTTCAAAAAGCAAGTGGAACCTTTAGAACCAAAACAATGCAATAAAAAAAATTAAGAATTCAGTAGATGGATTAGACACAGCAGAAGAGAGAATTTGTTTAGTAAAAGATCAGTAGAAAATAACCATATTTGGCCGTGTGCGGTAGATCACACATGTAATCTCACACTCTGGGAGGCCGAGGCGGTCGATGGCTCAAGGTCAGGAGTTGGAAACCAGCCTGAGCAAGAGCAAGACCCTTGTCTCTACTACTAATAGAAAGAAATTAATTGGCCAACTAAAAATATGTAGAAAAAATTAGCTGGGCATGGTGGTGCATGCCTGTAGTCTCAGTTACTCGGGAGACTGAGGCAGAAGGATTGCTTGAGCCCAGGAGTTTGAGGTTGCTGTGAGCTAGGATGACGCCACGGCACTCTAGCCCGGGCAACAGAGTGAGACACTGTCTTCCCTACCGAACCCCCCCCCCCCGCAAAAAAAAAAGAAAAGAAAGAAAATAACCATATTGAACAAAAAATAGAAAAAAATATAGTAATAAAGAAAAGAAGATCAGAGACATATGAAATAAAGTAAACAGTCTCATGGATAATCAAGTTCCAGGGGGAAAAAAGGAAAAAAAGAATAGGGCAGAATTAATATTTGAGGAGATACTAGCCAAAAAGTTTCCAGAACTGATGAAAGACATTAAGCCTAGATTCAAGAAGCTCTATAACCCATAACAGAATAAATGAAAAGAAAACCAAATCTAGGCACAGCATAGTAAAACTGCTAGAAACCAAAAACAAAGGGAAAAATTCTTAAAAGCAGCTAGTAGCACACAGAATGAGGGTTGGGATGTCAGCTCTCAACAAATTTCAAACAATATACACAAGATAAAGTAAATTCACTGTTCACAGTAGAATTACACTAGAAATTGAGAGCAGAAAGATAACTAAAAAACTGCCCAATTTTTGGAAATGAAGGAATATATTCCTAAATACCTGTGAGTCAAAAAAAAACACTCAAGGGAAATTAGAATAAATAACTGAATGATAATAAAAATTCCACACATCAAAACCTAAGGAATATAGTCAAAGTGATGCTTTAAGGTAAATTTATATCCTTGAATCATATATTAAAAGAGAAGGCTGAAAATCAATGTCTACGTTCATCCCAAGAAGCCAGAAAAAGACAAATAAAACTCAAAGAAAGTGGAAGAAAGAAAATAGCAACAAACAAAAAACCTCACATAATCAACAAGCTACAAAATAACTGTACAATAAAGAAAAATGAAGAAAGCCAAAAAGTGATTATTTGAAGACTGACAAAATTATAAGACACAAGTTTGTATAGATATAACCTATGTGAACAATTCTCTATTGTTGGAAATCTACCTTATCTACAAGTAGATACACTATTCCATAGCACTGAAATGATTCATTCATGCTTATTTCCTTAAGATAAATTCTTAAAAGTACGACTATTAGTTCAAAGGGTGTGGAAAATTCTAAGGCTTTTGATATAATACTTATATTTCAAAACTGCCTTAGAGAAAGAATGAACCAATTTTGCTCTTACTAGTAGTTTATGATAATGTTCACTATGTATAATTTTTAAAAATATTTATTAATTTATTTGGTTAAAAAATAATACCTCATCATTTTAGCTTGCATTTCTTAGGTTACTCATGAAGTTGAATACCTTCTCCATGTTTACAGCTAAGGTTCTCTTTTTGTGAATTGCCTATTAGTGTTGTCTTTTTTTATTAGGGTGTTAGTCTTTCTTAGAGATTTTATTACTTTTTTATATATTGATATTGAACCCTTAACCAAAGAATTGAAAATAGTTTCCTATTTTGTAAGGTTATTTATTAATGTCATTTAGAGCATTTTGTTGTTGTTGTATAGAAGTTGAAATCATTTATATTCTTGTCAATTTTTTCCTTTATCGTTTGCCTTCATTTGATGTTTTGAAATACCGGCCTATACCAAGATTATTATGTGAATACATACTCATCCATATTAACTCCTAATGGAAAAGCAGCAAAGACTTGATGAATCCCTACTAACATCTTGCTGACTCAGGAATGTAGTCCAGAATTCCATAAAGCATATCTAAGGTAAGATATCATTTAAGATTCTTAAAAACGCTGGAGACATTATTTGATTTTAGGCTTTGTAGGAGTATAGCCAGGGCAAGGCATAATTTTAATGAGACTGAAATTGTTTTCAGTGGCCCAAAGTATCTCCTTTTTTCTTGGCCCTTTTTACTCCTGAAGTAGCTCTTCCTCCATCTCCTTCTCCCAGATATGTCTTCTAGCTACCTATCTCATTCTCACTGAAGAAAGGACTGATACTTGTTTACCATAAAACATTAAAGATATTTATGCCCTTAAAATAACAATTTGCAAAGAGGATGCCCAAAAATGTTTAGAAGGGAAGATTCTGAATCATTAATGGATTTTCCTTTTTTAATTATTATTTTTAATTGTGATAAAGTACACATCATATATTTACCATCTTTTAAGTATAGTTTAGCGTTAGTATTAAGTACATTCACATTGTTGTACAACCCTCACCACTATCTATCCACAGAACTTTTGCATCTTCCAAAACTGAAACTGTGGACCCAATAAACAACTCCTCATTTTCCCTTTCCTCATTCATGTTGAGAACCACTATTCTACTTTCTGTCTCTATGAATCTGACTGCCTCATGTACCTCATGTAAGTCGAATCATGCAGTATTTGTTTTTTTGTGACTGGCTGATTTCATGTAGCATAATGTCCTCAAGTTTCATCCATGTTGCAGCATATATCAGGATTCCCTTCCTGAAGCTGGGCACAGTGGCTCACATCTAGCACTGTGAGGCCCAGACAGGAAGGTCACTTGAGGCCAGGAGTTTGAGGTCAGCTTGGGCAATAAAGCAACACCTCATCTCTACAAAAATTAAAATTTAAAAATTAGGTGTGGTGGCACACACCTGTAGTCCTAGCTACTCGAGAGGCTGAAGTGGAAGATCGCTTAATTCCAGGACTGCAAGGTTGCAGTGAGCTATGATTCCATCACTGCACTCCAGCCAGGGCAAAAGCAAGACCCATTTCAAAAAAAAAAAAAAAAGAATTTCCTTCCGTTTTAAGGCTAAATAATATTCCATTGTATGAATATACCACATTTTATCTATTAATCCATCAAAGGACACGTGGGCTGTTTCACCCTTTGGCTATTATGAATAATGCTGCCATGAACATGGGTTTACAAATACACTTTGAGATCTTGCTTTCAATTGTTTGGGATATATACCCAGAAATGGGATTGCTGGATGGTATGGTAATTCTATGTTTAATTTTTTGAACATACTGTTTTCCATAGCACCTGCACCATGTTACATTTCCACCAACAGTGCACAAGGGTTCCAATTTCTTCACATCTTCTGCAATACTTGTTATTTTGGGGGGTTTTTTGTGTGTGATAGTAGGCATCCTAATAGGTGAGAAATGCTATCTCATGGTTTTGATTTGCATTTCTCTAATGATTAATGATGTTCAGCAACTTTTCATATGCTTATTGGCTATTTTTATATCTTCTTTCAAAAAAGTCTATTAAAATCTTTTGCTCATATTTTTTTTTTTTTCTTTTTTATTGGGGGAAAACTACAAAGCTTTTGCTCATTTTTTAATAGGGCTGTTTGGGTTTTTGTTGAGTTGTAGGAATTCTTTATGGATTTTTTTTATTTGTAGCCTTCTCTTAGTACCTTCTAAATCAGGCCATATAGGTAGCCTTCCTCTCCTCTCCCTTCTCTTGAAAAATATTCTTTTCTTCTTTTTTTCCTCAAATTCTTTTACCACCTTCTCTTCAAAAATATTCTTAGTTCATGCCTAATCTAAGATGCTAATCTCAACACCAAAATGGATCACGAGTGAGGCATCTCAGTTCGGAAAGCATCAAAGAATGCTTTAAATATATTATAAAATACATTTTAATATATTATATATATTGTACATACAGTCAGGAAACTTTTAACTCAAAAATGTCTTTTTGCAACATCTTTGTTTGCACTACTTTAAAAAAAGAAAATATTGGCTTTTTTCTGATTATATAAGAAACGTATATTGCTTATAAAAATCTAGATATTATGTAACTGAATAAATTAGAAAATGAAAATTTTCCATACTCTCACCCCTAGAAAAAACTCTTTTGAACAATTTAAACCATTTAGTATAAACTTCCATAACATAGGCATACATATATACACACACACACATCGTATATACATACTACATTTCATATTTTACTACTTAATAATATATCCTGGACATCTATCCATATTAATATGAGATGCTGTTAATTATCTTTTTAAATAACAGTCAAGATAGGATTTATATATGCAAACCAATATAAATTTTTTAAAATTCACAAAACATAAGACAAAATGGATTCTAATAAGATCAAAAGCACTTCAAGGTCTAACAATGAACAATAAATATTATAGAAAGTGAAGAGGAAACATAAAATGTAGCTCATAATTACTCTGTATCACTTGTACAAAAGATCTGAATCTTTAATACTACTGCAGTCATAGCACTGCTGCAGTTACAGCCCTCCCATATCTATCTATGGTATATTCACAAACTCTCTTTCTCTATATTATTTCTGAACCAGAAATAATATATCCTCTGGCCATGTCTCTTCCACAGAAATGTCTGATAAGGTTATTTCCAAAACTTCCAGTGAGAGGACAGAGAGGTTATCAATCTAGTTGATGAATGTAAAAGACAGATGGACATGTATAGGGGTTTACATGTGACAGCCTCCATTTAAAGTATAATTCTCTTATTGTGTCACTGGTAAATAATAATTTATTTATTCAGTTATACAAAGAATTAATGTCTTCCTTTATGATGAAAAAGATATAAAAGAGACAGTGCCTTGTGAGTCTCAGCAAATGATAAAATTTAAATATGAATTGAAATTCCATCATTTGCAGCAACATGGATGGAACTGGAGGCCATTATGTTAAGTGAAACAAGCCAAGCACAGAAAGACCAATATCACATGTTCTTACTCATATGTGAGAGCTAAAAAACTGGATCTCATGAAAATGGAGAGTAGACTGGTAGTTATCAGAGGCCAGGAAGGGCAGAGGTGAAGTGAGAATGAAGAGAGGTTGATTAATGAGTACAAATATACAGTTTGATAGAAGAAATAAGACATAGTATTTGATAGATCAGTAGGATGACTACAGTTTATGATAATCTATCATATATTTTGAAACAGCTAGAAGAGAATAATTTGTTTCTAGCATAAAGAAAAGACAAATATTTAAGGTGATGGACATCCCAATTATACTGACTTGATCTTTACAAATTACATGAATGTATTATCACATGTACCCCCAAAATATGTACATCTATTTATGTATCAATTTAAAAAAATTTTTAAAACAACAAAAAAACCTGAATGGGATAAAAACCAAATTGAGAAAAAAATTTAAGCAAGAGCAATTTTTAAGTAGAAAATGTTATTATCATGTTCATCTCCTGATATGGTCAAATTTTCTTAATTTCCTAACTACTTTTTTTTTCCACAAGAGTCCTCTGTATCTTTATTTTTTACCTCTATTCCCTTTCTTGCCTATCTCTACTTTAAATTTTCATGCCAAATAGAGAAAGCTACCATCTTATCATTAAATAACCTAAAATTTAACAGGATTGTGTTAAGCATATGGTTGGCCTGGCTTTACCATAAACTTCAAATAAGTATTCAGAGACTTCAAATATTCAGATACTTCAATTAAGTACTCAAATAAGTATTCAGGGGTAGAAGTGAACCCCAAAGTTGAAGGGGCTTTTAATGCTTGCAAGGAATTTTTCTAGGCCTTCAGAGGCTGCTGCTCCTGTTTCTCCTTCTTCGTCTTTTTAACATCATGCTCTCTTCCTTCCCCCACTGAAATTTAAGAACAGGCAGCTACCACAAACTCAGGATATCCTAGGAACAACCTGGCTAGAAGAGTGGTATGGCCTCTACACAGTCATCCTTTAATTGAGGTCTTCTACCCACTCAGTCTTACTCATACCCAGCCTTTCCCATGTCATTGAAACTTTAATCCTTGCCTCTGTCAAGTTCAGGTTTCTAAGCCTGGGGAAAGCAAAACTTCAAAAAGCCGTAAGGACGGTGGGAAAGGACTCAGAAGGTAGCCAGAGAACCCAGAAATTATAACTAGGACTGAATTATTTGATATTAATATCCATGTTTTGCAATGTCTACAGCATGACTTGAATTCATCTTTCACCTCCTAAATTCTGCCATAGTCCTATGTTACTTGTATTTTTTGTGTGTGTGCATAAATAACACTGGATAAATTGAACAAATCCTCGAATTTGTTCAAGTTGGCTGCCACAACATACATCATATTCCATCATACTCCATACATCATATTCTATACTTAAGGATGGAAGAAAGAAGAGAGTATGCACACAAACTGTTCTCTTATTTCTGTTCCTTTTGTAAGAGAAGCAATTTTTTTCCTTGTAGAGGTCCTCCAGAAGATTTCTGGTTATACCACATTTGCCAGAATTGAATCATGCAGCTAGCCCTAACTGCAAGGGAAGTTAAAAAAGCATATTTGTCTTTTGAACCTCTATAATGGCAAGAGAAAGGTGGTTGGGACTGGCTTTGGGGATTTAAGCAACAGTTTATGACACATGTCTATATTAGGTATAAAATGGTAGTTATGCTAGTTAATTACAACTGGGTGCAGGACCTTTAAGAGTCCAGGTTTAGGCTAATGTAGTTCCCCTTTCCAACAGAAAAAAAGTTGAAAATGCTGATAAAGGAGACATTAAAAAGGGACTGAAATGAAAACTACAGCTATGTCAGATGGTGCTGACAATGCTGAGTTGCAGACAGATTACAACTGAAAGAGTATCTCTAGCCAAACTCTATGTAGAATGAGGGGGAAATTGTACAAGTGTGCATAACTGATGTCCTGAAATCTTCCAGAAGTTTTAAGAATTGGTAAGTGGAGATATATGTAGGGCTACAATTTTTTAAATAAGGAAACAGATTTTTATAAATCATTTAAAATAGTAAGCCAATAATATACTTAAGAGTTAACATTGGGCCGGGCGTGGTGGGGCCGGCCCAAGCCTGTAATCCTAGCACTCTGGGAGGCCAAGGCAGGAGGATTGCTTGAGGTCAGGAGTTCAAGACCAGCCTGAGCAAGAGCAAGACCCCGTCACTACTAAAAATAGAAAAAATTAGCCGGGCATGGTGGCACATGCCTGTAGTCTCAGCTACTTAGGAGGTTGAGGCAGGAGGATTGCTTGAGCCCAAGAGTTTGAGGTTGCTGTGAGCTAGGCTGACACCACCGCACTCTAGCCCAGGAAACATAGCTAGACTCTGTCTCAAAAAAAAAAAAGAGTTAACATTAATGGACTGCATTATATATGTCAAGTACTGATATATACACACATACATACACACTCTTAGCTGCCCCATGAGGTGAGTACATTCACTAATTTGCTTATGGTCACACAGGGAGAAGCTCAGCCTAACTCTGGAGATCATACTCTTAATCATATCACATTACTGGTTGTTATTTTATTTGTTCTACTTGGTATTTCTTATGTATTTTATGTATTTGTTATTTAATCATTCAAAGTTATAGAATGTAATTCTTGTTTATAGTCTTTCTCTATCTTATTTTCATAGCACATATAGTTCACACAAATCCTAAAGCAGCAAAGCTGTTTCAGTCACATCTTTCAAAAACCTAGAGTCAAGTAATTCAAACAGATTTTGTAGCTAGTTTTAGAAAAGCTTAGATAAGAATTACAACTAACCTGACAAAACAAACTGCCCAAAAAAGGACATCACAGCACAAAGACAATGCATAAAAAACAAAACTAGAAACACAAGTATATATCTATATATATATATTAGTCCTGTGTGTTCTAATCCCTCCTCTGTTTTATCTACTCTGAGTTTGCTGCTTCTATAGTATGCTGGCCAATATTATTTGTAGGCATGCTGTCAGTTCCCTGAGTTATTGAGCTACTTCCCTCCCCAAGATATTAAGCCCGTTTGCCCCTCGACAGCTGGTATCACACATTTGGATCACTATATCCAAATGTCCAGTCTCAAACTTCCCTTTCCTCAGCTTTTAATTTTTTTAGTTTTTATGCTTCCATTTTTCTCTTACTTTCTTTTTCTTTACACCTTTATTATTATGTTTCCAGAAATTTAGCTCCTGAACGTTCATAAGATCCTGACCATATTCTCAACAATACAATGAAATCCATATCTATCTGCCAAAAAATTACAAGCAATATGTTATACATTAATTTCCTCCTATTTTCTTTTCATCTATTATTAAAATTGAAGTGAATTAAACTCTTCTATAGTTTGCTCAAAGGAAAATGTCTTCAGGTTGGGTTGAAAAACCAAGATTATCATATATAGGAAAAGATCTTCCTACTTGTCTCTTCACCTAATTTTCCCTAACTCTGGCTATCTCTGTCCAATAATGCATCTTTCTTTAACTATTCGGAAGAAAACAAACAAACAAAAAATCCATAATAGCAAGACTAGCTGACAACATGATTAGCTTAAGAAAACAGTGATGGGAACACACAAAGCCTCTTCTTCCAAGAAGAAGCCAATAACCCAGCAGGTCACCTTACCTGGTATTTGCTACCCTACTTGTACACAGAAATGTTAGCTTGCTAGGTCAACTGTATCTAAACTAAAATATGACAGCTGTAAATAAAACAATAAAATAGAGGCCATTTTTAGATTCTGACAAGCCAAAGTTCATGCATTCCTCCTTGAAAACCATCACCAAAGGCAAACATAGAGCAGCCTCAAGAGGAAATAAAAGAAAATCACTACACAGTCTGAATGATTCATGTTGAAATCAGAACCATCAGATGAGGACTGTAAGATGGATCAATAGCTTAAAATGGTCTCAAGTGAACAATCTATGCCATTCTCCCTTCTCTGGTCTCTTGGAAAAGAAAAAAAAAAGAGCAGAAATAAAGCTCTAAGGTCTTTTAATGAGACTGTTATTCCATTAATTATTTGAGGCAGTTTTTGTTTCACTGAATTAATTAACATAATCCTTCTGCTTTAAGCTCCAGCTGCAACTGATGTCACTGCTATGGCAGTGAAGAATGAAAACCAAAGGACAACCAGCTATTTAAGGAATTAAGTTGACTAAAGTGAAAAGCATTCAGAGAAGCAGTTCCAGTGCTCTGGCTGAGGCTCTATTTGTCTACATATAGACCACATTCTTTTTTTTTTTTTTTTTTTATTGGGGGAAAACTACAAAGCATTTACAGTACAATGTTTACAGTCACAATTTGTAGTGAACTGATTTCCCAAAATATATTACCACTAGACCACATTCTTAATAAACTCAATCTATGCAATTTCAGAATTACAAAACCTTAACTGCTGCCCCACTGCAGCCATTTTCCAGCAGGAATCATGTATTAATACAATGAACTACTCCATCTGTTTCACTCATATGTATTTTAAAATAATTAATTTGGCCTCCACTCACTGTATTCTTAAGTTTCACCACAGTCCATGACCACAGTTACCTTAGAAAATACTGAAAATAGCCAATAGATAAGCAAGTCAAATAAGAATACAGGAAATGTTTTACCTTAATAGAATTATTGGCCAAGTACAGTGGCTCATGCCTATAATAATCTTAGCACTTTGGGAGGCCAAGACAGGAGGATCACTTGAGGTCAGGAGTTCGAGACCAGCCTGAGCAAGAGCAAGATCCCATCTCTCCAAAAAATAGAAAAATGAGCCAGGCCTGGTGGTACATGCCTGTAGTCTCAGCTACTCGAGAGGCTGAAGCAGGAGGATCACTTAAGAAAAGGAGCATGAGGTTGTGGTGAGCTATAACGACACTGTTGCACTGTAGCAGGGGCAACAGAGTGAGACCTTGTCTCAAAAAAAAAAAAAAGAATTATTTTAAGAATCTAGGTCAAATGTATAGAGTGGCACAGATTACAACTGAGTCTTACGGATTTGCTAAACAGGCAC
>CAUYMX010054119.1:0-16555 GCA_963573855.1 Lepilemur septentrionalis
AGGAGGAAATGTTGGAAAAACTCTTATAGACATCAGCCTAAGCAAAGAATTTATGAAGAAGACCCCAAAAGCAATCACAGCATCAACAAAAATAAATAAATGAACATGATCGAATTAAAAACCTTCTGCATAGCCAAAGAAACAATCACTGGAGTGAAGAGACAGCCTACAGAATGGGAGAAAAATATTTGCATGCTATACATCCGATAAAAGACTGATAACTAGAATCTATATAGAACTGAGGAAAATCAGCAAGAGAAAAAAAAATCAAACAACCCCATTAAAAAGTGGGCAAAGGAGATTAACACAAACTTTTCAAAAGAAGATAGACTAATGGCCAAGAAACATGTGAAAAAATGTTCAGCATCTCCAACCATTAGGGAAATGCAAATCAAAACCATAATAAGATATCACTTAACTCCAGTGAAAATGGCTTTCACCAAAATGTCCAAAAACAACAAATCTTGGCAAGGATGCGGAGAGATAGAAACACTTATACATTGCTGGTTGGACTGCAAACTGGTGCAGCCTCTATGGCAGGTGGTACGGAGATACCACAAAGAACTAGAAGTAGAACTGCCATTTGATCCAGCAATCCCACTACTGGGTATCTATCCAAAGGAAAAAAGACATTCTATTATAAAGACATCTGTACCTGAATGTCTATAGCAGCACAATTCACAGTCTCAAGGATGTGGAGACAACCCAAGTACCCATCAGTACATGAGTGAATTAATAAAATGTGATATATGTATACCATGTAGTACTACTCAGCCATACAAGAAAATGAACTACCTATTGTATTATCCTGGATAGAGCTGGAGCCCATTCTTCTAAGTGAAGTATCACAAGAATGGAAAAACAAACACCACATGTACTCACTGTTAAATTGGTACTAATTGATCAATACTGATGTGCACATATGGGAAGTAACATTCATAGGGTGTCAGCCAGGTGGGAGGGGGAGTGGAGGGGATGGGTAAATCCACACCTAACAGATGCAGTGCGCTGTCTTGGGTATGAGCACGCTTGTTGGACCGTGCAAAGGCAATTTATGTAACCAAAGTGCTTCTACCCTCGTAATACTCTGAAGTAAAAAAAATAAAAAAGCTTGCTCTTAATATAAGAGCCTGGCATCATGACAACTAGAGATGCAAAAGAAGAATAATCACTCTGTACTATACTACACACACACACACACTTTGTATAACACTATATATATGCACATATACATAAATACACAGGCTCCATAGTTAACATTTTAAAGCTTTAAGCAAAATATTTGCTAATTCAGTCACCACATTCAAAATGCTTTTTAAAAATGGCTATCAGAGCTGCAAAAATCACAGTTGGGGAGGTGATAAAACACTTTCTTCAAACTCTGAAAAAGTTTAGATAATGATAATCATCATCTTGGTGTGTTCCCAGAAACATTTTAAAAGCTTATTGTGACAATCTTGTCAATGTTATCCTGAAAAATCCATAATGACCCTGCCATTGGGTCGGCTGCACGTTTTATTCTGTTTTCATACAGAGTTCTGATAGTTTATATTTATCTCATTAATGGAACCAATTGAATGGCTTGTTTTCAGTTATGGTATATTTTCAGTTAAAACAATGTTGCCTTAGCTATTATTTACTGATCTTACTATGGTTTTCTGAAGTTGTACAAGAGTCAACGTTACTCCCATTCGGAAAATGGGGCATGTAGGAACAGCCTGTGCTTTAACGATCAAATTAAAGGAATAACTGCCATTTCAATAACAATCTGAAAATCACACCAGAGGTTTTCTTAGAGTTTCTATTTATATGACAATCAATAATAAAAATATATCAGAATAGCCATGAGGTTGTACCTTACTGTTGTTTTATACAAGTAGAGAAACAGGAAGTAAAAAGGGGAAGAACAGAAGTTTCTCCTCTTGTATTTAAAATGCATTAAGTTGTCACAAAAAGAGCATCTTTCTATTGCAGCCCATTCAAAATGTCTCCTCATTCAAATTTCTTTTAGAAGCTAATTAACTCCCCTTTCGATTACATTTTACAATCATGCTATTTGGCTTTACTAATAAGCTTTCCAAACACGTATTATAATATGTTTAGTACCTTCTTGAAGTCAAATTTCAAAATGTTTTGTTAAACAAGACACGAAAATGGCATATCAGGTTGGCTTCATAATTGTTGTTTTCTTATAAAATTTGTGGATATCAGAATAACAACTATACACTGTGCATGACATTCTTCAGAATAATGAATTCCAACAGTAATTAATTCATATCTTTACCTTGAGCATAATGTAATGTTAACTATTACTAAATACGATAGTCAAGAGAAAATAATTTTTCTCATTAACCTTCTAAGACCTTATTCTTTATACAGAGAACAAAATATTATTATAATTAATAAATTCAGAGATCTTTAACTTTTGTGCTCATTATTTTCAAAATCTTAGTGGCCACACTATTCGAAAAAATTGGCACCTGTTCTATTTTTATGAGTGAAATGGGTGTCTAACATTTAATTTTTTGTGTTAAGAAAATTTTCCTGGGAAAGATTTAACATTTCATCAGTAACCTCTTACGTTCCTAAATAAACAGATGGATATCCCAGTGACCCGATTTAATGGTTGCTCAACTGGTTATATAGCTATTGCTTAACCAGTAAAGAAGTTTCTCAGCTATCATGTGCCATGTGCAATGCTGGTAAAAGCATGGTGCCTGTGAACAGCATACTGAGAACTCCTGCAGGGAAAGGGAAGTGGGATGGAGCCAGAAATCAAACTGGTGGACGGTGCAAAGGGGAAAAGCTCAACTCCAGTATCACAGGTTCAAGGTTTAAGAAGAAAATTCAAGTCCAATCTGTGCAAACATCAAATAATTAGGGGTCCACATGGAAAGGCAGAACTAGGTACAATATGAAGACTTTGGGGAAGAAAGAGTTTATAGAGTTATGTGAGATATCTGGACCTTAAATAGTAAAGGACGGTCAGATTCAAGGTCCTGCCGAGAATGAAAGCCGGCTGAACTAAGTATGAAGGGTTAAGCTCTATTTTCCCCTCCCACTGGCCTCTGTCCTCTTCCAGTTGTCAGAGAAAACTGACACTAAGAACCCAAGCAGAAAGGCCATTGGGCAGGCAGCTTGGCCCTATATGCTAATGTTAGATACAAAGGCTGCATTGTGATACTTTCAACCTGATAGGAAGCATGGAGTAGTTGAGTGTTTCCCCTTCCTGCTTGGTGAGTAGGAGGGAGCCTCAGATAACTGGCCAGTTGGGCTCTCACAGGACCTTTGAGGTCAGAGGTAACCATGGTTAGAGTAAGGTGGGGCTAGCTTAGCCTCACCCCAATGATTTAGGAAGCTTCTCCCAACCCTGAAGGTCATGTTATAATATAACCGTGGATATGAATATAAGGCTAAGTAGAATGTTGTTAACTACTTGCTCACCTATATGCTACTTCCAATACATGGCTCAGCATTATCCAGCCTCCCATGTGGTTTATCTAGTGGTTCACAACCTTCAGTGTCCACCGCCTGGAGAACTTGTTAAAACACAGATTGCCGAACCTTATCCCTAGTATCTGATCCAGTAGGTGCTCTGGGCTTGTGTTTCCCGTCTACCCTAGATTCATGTGTTAAAGTTCTTACTGTCAATATCTCACAATGTGACTATATTTGGAGATAGGGCCTTTAAAGAGGTAATAAAGTACAATAAGGTCATGCGGGTAGACCCTCACCCATTCTGTGGTATTTTGTTATGGCAGTCTTGGCAAATGAATACAATAGGTCTGAGGTGGGACTGGATAATGTACATTTCTAACAAATTCCTAGCGATGCTGATGCTGCTGGTCTGAAGAACACACTCCGAGGGCCCCTGTTCTAGTCTTTCTAGCTGATAGAGTGGCTTCTTCTCAGTTCTGGACCCTTGTACGTGGCTGTATAGATTCCTCCCTAACTGTGCTGAACTTGAATTTGATAGCATCCTGGTAACATGAGGACTTCATCTTGGGATTCTATTGGTGTTGTGCCCCACTAAGCAGTCCTGGTGGATCTGATCAACTCCCCTCAAGTCTCTGGACCTGGAATTCTCCATGGGATAGTAGAAATCATGTTCTGCTGTGAATGTGACTTTGTATTTTCCAAAGCCTATACTTTTGCTTACAACACTATGCAGCCCAGAGCATGACTTAATGTGTGGAAATGGGGCCTGGGAATTGCACTGTCAACAAGATCCCTGGGTGACTTTTCTCTTGCTCCATGGTGAGGACCGCTGTTATAAAGTTTCAGAGGAGGAAACTTTATAAGAAAGAACTGCCATCTAAAATAATCTAGAGAGACCTCATGGGAGCCAGCTAATTCTTAAAGGGTAAAAAGGATTTAAATGTACAGAAAGGAAAGAGAAAGAACTTCTAGGTTAGTAGAAGTCAAAATAAGCAAAGCAGAGAGGCAAGAAAGTGCAAGATGCCTCTAGGGACCCTACACAGAACATCTTTATTGGAAGGAGAACAGATAGGAGGGAAATAAGTGCAGAAAGCTCGGTTAAACCAGAATGAGATGGCCTTGAATAAAAGATAGTAATCATTTATGGCTAATAGCTTCAGCTTACTGAGCACTGACTAAATACTATACTAGAAACTCCAAAAGGACTGAGTCTTTCAGGCCTAGACCCAAGCACATGGCCTGAACAATGCAAGTGCTCAATAAAAATAGGCTGAATTACCTAGTTGGTTTTTATCAAATTCTGTCTACAGGTATTGTTATCTCTTTTTATAGGGTCACAAAGTTAATCAACTCACCCAAGTGTCAGAGACAGATTTGAATCCAGAACTGTGTGACTCAAAGACCAGTTGCCTTCATCCACGCCATGCTGTTTGGGCTAAGCAGTCAGATTCTTATGCTGCAGGAAGCGGGAGAGTGGAGGAGGATTCGGAGCAGGAGAAATTGGGAGTCAGGCAAGGTAGCCATTTTGGAGGAAAGATGATGAATGTAGCTTTGAGGGTGTCCAGGTGAGGTGAGGGCAGGATGCCCACATGCTAACCCTGGAAGCACCCGGGAGACAGGAATGGCAATTACGGCATTCATGATGTAAATCAAGAAAGGGCGCATGACTTTTTGGTAAGAAGGAAACTGCCAGGCCTGTCAACACTACGCTGAAGATTTTTGAGAGGAAAAACTACACATGAATGTATAATTCTGTAAAGTTGTAAATTGTTAAAGCAAATTGGCAGAGGTGCGGACTGCTTCATTTGTCCATTGAATTCTGTAGGAACTTGAGTTTTTAAAAGTTTTCCTTGTCTGACAGTATTGCTATTTTATATTTTTTACCACAGTTAATAAGTGAAAGTAAGAGCTAAACTAAGAGCAAAAGAACAGAAAGAAAAAGGGGAGGGGGGAGAAAGAGAGAGAGAGAGAGAATGAGAATGCCACTCTGTTATATCCAAAGAAGTACTTAAAAGCCAACTAGTCAATTTTTAATTAAATCTGTAGAACCTTGTTTTTGATTATATCATGAAGGAAATAAGAAAATACACTTTGCAGTTTAAACCTATCTTTCAGGAGGTAAAAGGGAAAATTAAGACAAGTTGTAAACAAACAACAGTTAATAGCTAATGTTAAATATAGTCACCCTAAAGAACTGCAGCCAAGAGCACAGATAATATACTTCTTGAGTATACAACCTGCATTCCCATTTCTTTTCCGTAATTACTTAAAAAGAAAGATGAATGATTTCCATGCTGCTTTATAAATATCTCCCAAATCCTTCCAGTTTTTATTTGAAAGCTTTCCACTGAATTTCAGTGCAGCTAGAGCTCGGGGAGAACATGCAGGCATGCTGGGCTGCAGAAATACCACACTCTTTTCTAACCCTGCAAGGATCAGTTTTCAGGTCAGTGCATTTCTAGTAACATTTTCCCACTCACCCCCTGCCTCCATCCACGTACCCAACTGATCTGGGAGTAAGCAAGTTCTCTGTCTTGAAAAAGTGCTCTCTCTTCTTCTCACCATTCACCATTTACTAATCTTAACTCCTTTCCCTTGAATAGGCCAAAGTTCAAATTTTTTAATGCCATAGTATTTAATCTGCCTTATAAAACTTATTGTAAATTTGAGGATTTATCTCACGTTTCCCAAAGTGTACACAAATAAGAGGTGTTTCTAAGCACTCTATTTTGATATATGATCTATGTTATTGTGACCACATTCATTCATTTATCCAATCTTCATTATGTGACCAACATGGAGCTGAAGATAGCCCAGGTACTATGGACACAAAGATGAAAGAGATTCCAAAGGTTTTCACAGCCCAAGAGACAGACGTGTGAGCTGACACATGCAGAACAATGTTGATGTGGTCCCCATAGAAATCTGCACAGAGTATCATGGCAACACCCACTAGAATCTACCCTCAATGAAGATAAGAAAGTCATCTGTTTCGCTCACTGCTGGTTTTGCAATCTCCCAAAAGGAGTGATGACACCTCTCTTTCAGATTGTCCTTACTCTGATTCATTCAACCACAAAGAGATGGGGGTTTCAGAAAACCAAGGGATGGAGACCAGCCAGTCGGGCTTTAGTGGCCCTGTTACCTACACAATGCAGGGCCTGGAGATACAGATGACTCAGGCTGCTCCTGCTCTCTGCCCGAAGGTGACCAGCCTGGGTTTATGAATGACTGAGGCTCCAGAGCAGGTTCAGTTCACTTGGTCTTTAGCATGGAATATAAAAATGCTTGAGGACAGAGGGAGGGGCCTCTGCCTGCTGCCAGGCCTTGTCTATCTGGGCAGGAGACCATTCCAAGGAGGGGAGATGCTCTAAGCCTTCTTTCCTGGTGGCTGATATTGTGGGAAAATTTCTTTCCTCATACAGAAATACTGAAGGGCCAGTTTCTCTCTGTTTCCTAAAAAGACTGCAGTCAAGCAAATTCAATTTGCAAACAAATAGGATTTATACCAAAGAATTTGCAGATACTACATGTTCTCCTTTTTTTGTGCCACATATGTCCTATTTTCTGATTAAGCAGCACATAAATCTCAGAGTAATTTGCTTAAGAATTATGATCACAGTATTTTAACTCCAGCATCTTTTCCATGACAGATCATTTGTGGGGATACCGGAGGGGGGTGGGTCTCAGGATTTTCCTAGGGTTATCTGATGACAACATTATACTTGCCAGACATCCCAGCATCTGGCACACTGCAAAGCACCTAGCTGCTCAATAGGTATATGATGTTGAATGACTGTACCAAGGCAGACCCTGCACTGATATAGGTGATGGGTGCATTAGCAAGAGATTGGGGAGGACTAGAAATTGGCTAGGTGACAAAGAGGAGTGTTTCATGGGCAATCCAGGAAGAGACAGCATGAGCAAGAGCTGAGAGTTGAGGCAGCATGGATGACATGTAGGAAATTAGATGTAGTTCAGGCGGGACGTAGTGTGGGAGATGAAGATGAAGAGATAGACAAGGATTAGATTTCAGGATGTATGTCTGATTCAATTCACTGCAACAAATACATATTCTGGGGTCAGACTCCACGTGGTGCACATATATTAGTGGCATCCTGAAGGCCAGGAGGCAGAATACGGCAATTGACAGAAATGGGCAGAATTTCCATGTGAGAGAACAACCAGGTTGTTGCCTGGGGCAGCAGGCTTTTGGCGACAAATGGCTGGACACTTTTTCCTTGGCAATATGATGCCAAGAGGACAAACATTAGGCCAAGAAATCCACCCTGTTCTCTGGAAGAGTAATGGCTAGAATATTGTTAATTTGGCATCAATTCCAGATTCAAGAACAAGGTCTGAAATGCAGCTGCTCCATTCTGTCATTTAGCTAATGGGGGCTTGAGGATTTGCCAGACATTGTTTCTGGGCCTTACACGATTTCAGAGCTGTTCCATGGTGATGCTGTGATCATGGCCTCCTTTAGGAAGAGGCCGTGCAAAAGGAGAATGGCAGAAACACTCCCACGTTGTGCCTGGGTGAGAAACTGAATGGTCTGCTCCAAGATCAGGCCCTCTGCGGAAGCAGTGGAAAGGACAGAGGCCACGCTCCTCCCAGGATGCAAGATCATTGACTGACAGCTCATGACAGCACACAGGCCCCTTTTGTGATTATTCATTCAACCACAGAGCATGTGGTTATTAAGTGCCAAGCATTTCTAAGGCACAGTTCTAGACTCAGGGGATGCAGCAGTGAATACAACACAGGAAGCCTCTGATCACATGAGGGGAGGCTGACAATATACACATAAATATCAGCTATTTCTGATATAGGAAAGTTCTATGAAGAAAAATAAAGCAGAATGAGGGAATAGAGAATGAACCAAAAAAAAAAAAGGATGCTGTTTTTCAATCTTGAACAATTGTTGAACAGTGTTTCTTCAAGGTAGAATAGACATTAAAATGGAAACGAACAGTTTTGAACTCTCTAGATTGTAACTAGAATTAAAAGCAATGTGGTTACGAAAGACTTAGCCATCTCTCTGAAATATGATATGCACCAATAATCAATAGCTTACATTTTTACTGACATCTTTTAATAAGAGTGAACACATTCTAGTAGTTAAGTTCTCTTAATAGTAGTTAAGAGAACTAGCTTTGGAGTCTGTCAAACTCTCTGTGTTTGAATTCTGGTTCCACCCTGAAAACCCATATAACCTTACTCAGTCACTTTATCTCTCTGGGCCTCTGTTTTCTTATATGTAAAATGGAATAGTGACAGTGCCTTCCTTGTTAAATGGCTACAAGGATTAATGAAATAATATAAAGCGTTTGGCTCAGTGCCTGACACATAGAATACATGCTCAATATGTTACCTATTAATATGTTAATCTTTTTGGCAAAGTTTTTCCTAGCACTAAAATCAGTGTTCTAGGGTTATAATTGTTTCTAAATGGTAATATATGATTTTTATTTCTTGTGGGAAGTAGAGTATAATGTTAGTGAAGAGTACAAATTGCTGGGGACACCATGTGTGTTTTAGCTATTCATTCACATACAGTTTCTTAAAGACATATCTGATTACTATTTGAAGGCAATGATTTGATAGAAAGAAAACACAAGTTGTATTTTTCTTCTATTTGAATTAGTTGACACTTTCTGGCCTTAGGAAATAGAATGTCTCTTACCTTACATGTCTGTGTTCTCTGCTAGAGTGTGAATTCTCATGGCAAGAACTCTTCCTTATTCATGTGTATTTGTAATGTCTAAGATAGGGCCTGGCAGAGTTAAGAGCTTGGAATATAAGACTATATATGCCAACAGTCAGCAGCAGAGTCCATCATTCTACATCATGGAACGGAACTGGGGCTTACTACCATGGGCAATACCTTCTTCCTTTTCTGTTGTAGAGTCTCTGTGGGCTGTTTCCTTTTGGAAAAATCAGGCCAAAGTCACCTGTACCCTTGGTGCAGCCACTTCCTCTGCCTCTACTGTCACTTCCCCAATGCAGCATGCCATGGTTGCTGAGCTTCTATTTAGAAGGGATATCCAAGAACATCCTTAAAGAAGGACATTGCTATATTGAATTGTGACCTTAATAACAGGAAAATTTTGATCCTTCTAACTGTTTACTTGACTCTAAAAACATTTATTTTCTTTATTGCTGTAGTAAATGAAATTTCAAAGCTAATGTCTGCTCAATTCAATTAAATTCAGGACAGAAATATGAGATGGCCTTTGCCAAATGAACCAAAAAATGATGGGCGAAGACAAAGAAGGAAATGCAGGCAACAGGTCTACAGATTTAAAAAAACAAATTCTGAAATTACATTGGATTTGAAATTGCATGTAAATAAAGTCATTGAGTACAAAATGCATGGAAAGAGCACTGAATTAAATTCTGAAGAAAATTGGTATTATTCTTCCAGATAGCAAAGGGAAAGTTGCTATGAAGAAAGGAAGAAACAGATGAAATCCCTTAGGAGGAAACAATATGCAGCATACCAGTGAGGACCATACCTAGCCTGGTAATTGTACCTTATACATCCTTAATAAAAGCTTGTTTAATAAGTGAGTGAATAAGAAGCACGGCTCATAGAATTAAATATGCAACAGATTGAGTATAAAATATAGCACCTTAATGGTTTTTTTGTAATAATTATTATAATAAAAGAGACTAGGTTTGGAGTAAGGATTTTAACTATCTTAATTCAGTGTAATTAGTTCAATGCAAAACATGTCTTGTTCTCGCACTGGATGGTCTATCTGAAGTTTGTATGCATGTAACTATTAAAATGAAAGATATCTCATTTTGATTCAAATTGCTGTATGGAAATGTGGGAACAATCAATATGGATAAGCCTAGAGGCCAATGCAGAATTAAGGATGAGCCACCAAAACATTCTCTTTTCTCCAGCAGAGGAAGGAGAGCTCTAATTCCCAGGCTTCATTTGCACATGCTGTGCCACTTTGTTAGTCACCCCCTGGGTCCACAGCACGTAAGCACGGAGAGGAAATGGTCCAAGAACCACTGGCATCTAACCCACGATACATTATGTTACTAAATATCTGGCAGGGCAATTGGCTAAATGTCCTCAGCCAGTTGCCAAATGTCATTTAACAAAGCTGTCCCCATCCAGGACCTCTATGTGACTGTACTGATAATATTGTCACTGGAGGTGAAAAGACACATTCCCTAAAGAACCTCCCTAAAGAAATAAATATGACAGCTCACCAAAAAGCAAAAGCAACATGCAGAAATTGAAGAGGAGCTTTTAAATGAACCAGTGTGTTTGTGTAGGTTGAATGTGTGTGAGTGAACGTATACAAATGTGACAGTCTTTATGCCATCAAGTAATAGAGATGATTTTTTTTCCTTAACTGCCTAAATTAGTGACTACGCTTCCCCAACACCATAAATAAAACAAGTACTTATTCTTTCCGGTGGTCTTCAAATGACAGTGTCCAAGGCTGCTCGGATTTTAGTCCTTTTCTCTAACTATTTTGGAAAAACAAAGTGAGGATTTCTCTTTAGCCTGGCTTCTTTACAAGCAGAAACATCCTTTGTCACCTTGCCAAGGATGAAGTCACATGAGAGGTTTGAAAGAGAATGTGAAAGAGTTCCTTTGATGAACTTTTATCTTCTTACTTTGCCAGGTCTTTTGGGGGCAATCCAGACACACACACACACACACCGGTTATATCATCACAAAACTCCTTTTATACTTCTAACCCCATCTCTCACCTCCGCTCCAAATACACATTTATTATTAAGCACTTTAAAGCAAAATGTGTCCACTATCTCTCTCCTCTTGGACACATTTACCCTACACTGATGTCTTGTCATGAATGGTGCAGACGTGAACCCAGTCTCAATCCAGCCAAGATTCTCAGTATTAGAAACTCTTCTGTCTCTTTCAGGTTCTATTCAGGTTCCATTAAACACTCATGTTGTTCCAAACTCATCAAACTATATATGTTAAACATGTGCAGTTTTTTTGTATATCAATTATGCTTCAATAAAGCTGTTAAGAAAAAGAAACTAATGTTGGTTTCACCTGCAAAATACGTCTCTGTTCAGTCTCTTCTTGGCCTGTCACTGCCTTAGCCTGGAGTCAGCAGTTTCTGGATGGTAACAATAGCCACACACTGGTCTTACTCACCCAGTTTCACTGCAATCTAATCCATCCTCCATCCTGACGCTGCACTGAGCCTTTAGGATACACGTCCATTCACATCTAACTACTGCTGAAGATACTTCACTCTAACAAGAAAGGGACAGAATCTAAAGGAGGAAAACTCCAGTGTCTTTGCTCCCCAAATCAATGTATAAATGTGATGCCATTCTAATTATTATAGAACTCCAAAAAGATTTTTGAAAGTAGATCAAATGATGCTGTTCGAAAAAGAGTGTTAAGAGGGGAATATAACTTATCTGATAATAGGAAGTACTATAAGGCTGCTATTAAAATATGGTCTAGGAATACAAAAATAGGTCAAAGAAATAAAATTAAGAATCCAGAAACAGATCCTAGAATGTAGAACTTACCATATGAAAAGGTTGTATTTCAACTCAGTGGGGGAAAATGTAGTTTATTTAATAGTGTTGGCCCAATGGGCTATTTAACTAGAAGGAAATGAAATTGGACTCCAGACTCACATTAAATACAAAAATAAATACCACATGGATTACAGACTTAATTATAATATATAAAACCACAAAATCCTGTAAGAATATCTAAGCAATCACATGTGCAATATAGAAGAAAGGAAGGCTTTCTTAACCACAACTGGAAAACTCAATACTGTAAATGAAAAGATACCACATTAAAGTTAAAGCTTTTGTACATCAAAATATACTATTAACAAAGCCAATAGACCAACAATAGATTTTGAATAAATCTTACTATTGCAGAAGATGGAAATGAGCTCTCAAAAATTAACAAGAAAAAAATCAAAACAACAAAATTGGATAAACAATAGAAAGCAGTTACTCCTAGAAGACCAAATCTAAATGGTGAAGAAATATAAGAAAAGATGCTCTAATGTAATAATCAGATGGCATCTGACACACAATGGACTGTCCATTAACAATAAAGAACTATATCACCTAGTGCTGGAGTGATTATGGGATAAAGAGTACTCTCATATAATGCTGGCAGAAATATGTCATTATAGCCTTTTGGGAATGTAACCTGGCAATTTATTAAAATTAAGTCTTTACCCTAGAAATATGGATATTATGCAAGGATAAATATTTATACGTATGTATATACATAGAAACTAGAAAGAAAGAAAAACCATAGCCATAGATGAACACAGGTGAATTATTAAATAAAACATAGAAAAATATGGTACATACACATTTTACAAAGGCATAAAAATGCAAGTTGATTTGAAAGAATTTCAGTAAGGCATTAAGTGGGAAAAGGAGGAGGCATATAAGCAAATTTTTATAAAACAATAACAATCCCATTTCTGTATGTCTATGTGTTTTTACATGTTAGTATATGATTGTATGAATTCTGAAAAAAACGTGAAGGTTGGATTAGATTGCTAACATTGATTACCTTGAGGAGGTAGTTTAAGGATAAGAGTAAAGTAGACAAGAGGCAAAGGTGTAATGAAATAGGGAAAGCCTGCATATGATCACCTTTAATATATGTGAAAACTATATAAATTTTGAGAATAGGGAAGAAAATTTTTATCGTTATCAACGGCTGTTTAGTACCATCAGGCAATATTTTTTTTAAAAAAATTAAATTTTTTTGTCATTCAAGGTGCTTCACCACGTGGCCACTGCCTACAATTCCAGCCACATAGCTCTACTTTTCACAAACACCTTCATGCTTATCCATAGGGAACATTTTTCCATACCCATAACAAACCCTATTCTCCAATCTTATCTTTTCTGTGAATTTGCTATTATATCTGCAAGGATTACCTAACTACCTGATAAATTTCTACTTATCCCTTAAGTGTGAGCTCAAGTGTTACCTCTTCCAGGGTATCTATCCAATCCCCTGACACCTTCCTTGTCTGTCCTCTGCAATGGCCCCTACCAGACAGTACTATGACTGTGGCTTTGCCTGTCTTTCTTCTCTAAGTCTCTATTAGCCTGAGATTTTTGGAAAATGGATGATCTCTTATTTGTCATGATATTCCTGATCATCATTTTATCTTCCCACTGCTCCCCCACCCCAGGCATTACCTGAAATGTTTCTAGTAACTTTTTTGGAGCCAAGATTCCTTTACAAGCTGATTATTTATTGGAGGTAAGGCTGATCTCATTGAATCCACACAACAGGCAAAGCTCAGCCATAGAAGAATATTTCAACAGCAACATTCCATGGCAGAGGGTGGCCATTTGTGGTTATTTTGTGTGCTCTTGGGTGGATTGTGGGAAACAGGGAAAAGAACCAAGGTCTGACTTCAGCTGGGGGAGGACTGACCAGATGGAACGAAATGAATGCATATTAAATAAGATAAAAGTTGAAGATAAGCAACATTTATTGACTTCGGAGTATTCAGGGTCATCGTGTAAAATATAAAAGTAAAGTGATTGCTAACTATATTTGTGAACACCTTGATACAAAGACTTCCTTCCTACATTGTTTTCAGTTGTATCTTGTTTTCAAAAGGGCCATTAATCAGTCACCATCTACTAGTGGTTCTCTCAAAAATGCAGGGAGCTGAACAACTATAGCAATTAAATGCTCTCATGGCCATTATCTTACCAGAGAACTATACTATGACCTTTAACCATTTTAGTTAGAACAGCTGGGTAACTCCTGAAAAATCAATACTGCCCACCACACCTTGGCATAAGCTACTACTGGGTAAACCTTCGTTGTGTATAGAGTTATTTGCCCTTGCACATTATTTACCAAGGCCAAAACCTGCTTGAGGAGTATTAGAGCAAACATTCCAAAGAGAAAATGGAGAAAGTAGTTCAGTGTCTCATTCCTTTAAGCGATGTGTGAAAAGTGCAGGATAAAAGAAAGGAAAATCTTTGATTCCCAGGCTGGGAAAAACCTTTGTAACAGACTAAAGTTTTCCTATCTTTCTCCATGTTTAGTGTTTCCATTTTTCTTCATTCACAAACTTAGAGAATTGGATGGTCTTCAAAAGTTCCTCGTCAGCTGAGGCTAAATGCCTACGTTCTTGTCATTTGGCACAATTAAAGGAAGAGCCAAAAATGAGCCAGTACCAATCATCTGAAGGAGCCGTGGGGAAAGGCACATTACGATGCATTAGCAATGATTTAGCTCCGTGCTTCACTTCAAACACTCCCTAGGCAGCCATTGCTTCTTCACTTCGGACTGAGTAACTGCAGTGACATTTCGAAACTAACGAGCTGAGTTTATTATCTCTGGGGAACCAGCATACAAACTACCAGAGGGGACGTGAAACATAAACCAGTCACCTACACATACCTCGCCATTGATATTTAGTGGTTCATGTCCTATGCTCAATGCCTTTACACATAGTTTGTGGATTTGTGTGCAGAGGTGAAGCACAACTGAAGTCTAAAGAATCTGCACCACAGAAACACAGACTTTAGACTTGGGAAGTATGTTAGCACTTATCTAATCTAACCCCTTCCTTATATAAATGGCGGGGAGAACCCGCAGAACAAAAACAAGATCTGGAGACATTAAATTATCTGTTCAAATATCAGGGCAGTGGAGGGCAAAGCCAAGAATAGAACCCTACTGTGGTGCTCTGTGCATGTGCCTTCCTGCTTCTACTCAATCTGCTAACTCACCTTTACAGCTTAAATTTGTAGGGCCATCACTGTCCTATCACTCAACAATAATAACCCTATTTATACTGTTCCATGTTCACTTCGCTTTCATTTGTTTAGATTATTTTCTGCTTTTGATCATCCTAGAGGGTCTACGACAAAGATGATAAAGTAGTGAGCTGGAATACAGCCACCTGTTACTCCATGCAGCATTTGCAGATCTGAAACTGAGCTCCAGGAATTCACAAGTTTACTGAGATCTAAAACTGGCAATTCTGGAGATGCAATTGTTGAGCCTTCGTGCTAAAAATGTGCCTTAACCAAGAAGCTTGTGTTCTATAGTTAAATAAGTTTGGGAAACTATAATTTCCTCTAGCAGAAATCAATGTCCAACTGTAAAATAAACTGGCTTCACTTTAACCCATTATTTCCGAAACATCTTTGGATATGGAAGCTCTTTTTGTGTGTGCCTAACACCAGTTCTGACTGAGCTAACCTCCCACACAACAAATATTAGTAAGTTGCTTATCACAATGAGCAATGAGGTGTGGGCAGTATCTCATCCTTCAATATTTTATTTTTTTAAAAAGTGTTCTCAAAATGTTTCCTAGAGGCGGCTTATTGTGTGGTGGGAGTGGGTATGGGGAGGAGGAAGAAAGGACGAGATATTATATAAAAGATTAACAATGACTCTAGACCTCTCGAGTTTATAATTGCATTGTGTATAGGCAAGATACACAACAAGTAAGCAAAATCATAAGGCAGTAAATAATTTAGCATCCAGTATCCCCATAAGGTACAGATGAGGCATTAGGATTTTAGATTGGAGCTTAACTGGGACAAAGTACATTTTAAATTAGACCCTGAAGGATGTGTAGAAAGGAAAGTGCCTTGCACAAGGGCAATCAACACATGTTTGCTTAACAAATGAAGGACAGTCTGAGCTGGGAACTCATGAACAGTATCTGGAAGTCAAATTGAATGGAATGTGTTATTCACGGAGGAGGGAAGAACCCAGGGTGTCTGGAGGGCTGAGGGTGGGCCCTGGCCTGCAGGGAGAGGCAAGATGTAAGCAGAACTTAAAAATCTTTAATCTAATGAGAACTTCAGAGTCTTCCGGACTCTGTTGTGGGTATTTTCTTCTTCGTCTCTAGCATCTTGCACCCAGCCTGGGGATGACATGGGCATTTGAAAAATATTAGTTAATTAAAAGAACAAATCAATGAGCATGAATAAAAGAAGCACAATGGAGAACAACTGAAGGACTTGTTTGCCAAATTAGGTGACACAGCAGTCTTTTTCCAAAGTCATCTGATGGGCTGAGGCGTGAGATGCCACAGACAGCAAACAGGAGTTAGAAGACAAAGGTAGG
>CAUYMX010054125.1:0-31489 GCA_963573855.1 Lepilemur septentrionalis
GTATAAAACAAAATATCAACATCAGAACAAGAGTAGTTCAAAGACAAATTCAGCTTCAAAGGGCCAGAGAGAGAAAATACATCTCAATGTTTCCAACTGTCTTGTCCTCAGTTTTTATTGGTAGGGTGCCTGATGCTCCATAAGATCTAATGTTTTCCCAAAAAATGGCTAAATACTCTGTTTTCATTAGTGCAATGTGTATTCCACCAAGTCTGCTCTCGTTTCCTGAAATGAAACAAGTGTGACAACTTTCTAACTGATACATAAGCAAATGTGTGGGTAGCCCAAGTCAATAATGGACAGGATCCTTCAAGTTTTTTTTTTAATATTTTGGATTTTATTCCATTTCAAAAACATCCTGTTGTGTGACATGCATCACAACCACCTAAATGCATTTGTAAAAAAGCAACCCTAGAACCTCACTTTTGCCTAAAATTACCCAGATAATAGAGGTAGAACTCTGTTGGGTTTTCATTTTATAATTATTTCTTATACTGTTTTGACTCGAATTCAGATAAACATCTGCATTTCAGCTTATTTGCCTTTCAAATAAAATCTAACAGAAAAAAAAGTTCTTAAAGAAGGATTTGGGATATTTATAATAAGGAAAAAAAAAAGGAAATCGTTTTGTGATTCTATTTTTAAAAACACCTTTTTAAAGTTTCTTAAAGTTCCAGTGGTTAGGACAGAGGTAAAGGCAAAAATGTTGCTTAAAAAAACACTTTAGAACATGCTAGAAAAGTTAAAGCTCAAGCCACTCCCCCTTCAGAGCAAGGAAAGTGCTCACGTAGCATGATGTCCTTTGAATCTCTTAAGGTTATTTTCTAAATGAGACTATGAGAACAAAATGAAATTATATTTTCCTTCCAGCTAGTTAAGCCTCAAATCCCTAGATGAAAAAAAAATGTTTTTTTTGGATAGTGATGTATTTCTAGTAGTCTATGTCCAAAACAAACACACCAAAAACCCATTTCACTGCACAGACTAAAATAAAACATAGAAACAGAGGTCATTCAAACAGTTACTATTGCTCTAAGTTGCAATTTTGCAAGTAACCCTCACTCAATGGAATAGGTGGGTTTTGTTCTTTTTATCTATTACCTCTAAAGCCATAGTTTATTAAGATGAATCCCACTGAACCCTTTGCTTATGTATATAATAAAGTCAGCCCTCTGTATCTGCACGTTCTGTATCCTTGGGTTCAACCAACATTGGATCAAAAATATTCAAGAAAAATCAAATCAAAAAATAATAATACAACAATAAAAATAATACAAATAAAAAACAATACAGTATAACAACTATTTACTTTGCATTTATGTTGTATCAGATATTATAAATAATTTAGAGGTGATTTAAAGTATATGGGAGGATGCATGTAGGTTATATGCAAATACACTATAGCATTTTATATAAGGGACTTGAGCATCCTTGGTCTTTGGTACCACTGCGGGGTAAGAGTGGGGTCCTGGAACCAATCCCCTGTGGGCACAGGGGGACAACTGTACCCATAGTACAGTTAGAGTATTACTGATTCTAAGTGACTAAATTGTAATAGACAGTGTTGGTTGACTACTCAATATCTCTTTCTCATCTTCTTCTTTCTTCCTAATAGAATTGCAGTTTTGTTCGGGTATCTTCCCTCTGCAAACACACACACACACACACACACAGACGCTGATCGCAAGAATTGATCTTTAGTCTAAAAAGCCAAATAGCGGCTAGAATTTCCCCAAAATTAACATTGTTTTGAGCATGGACATATGACCTGAGTTGGCTCAATGGACCGAAGGAGACTACCCTTAATCCTTGGTTGTGGGAGAGGTTTTTTCCTTTTCTGCTAGGTGCGGGTAAGGAAGCATGTAGCTCCAATTATCACTGGCGACCATCTTAAACTCTAAGGGAAATCACTGATGAATGACTTTGATGCTGAGAACTGCAGGAGGGAGATAGAAAGATCCGGAGGTTTTGGTTATATCATTGATCTATGGATCACTTGGAGCCTATGCTTTCCTATGAACTATCTCTTATGTAAAATAATAATTTTACTTATTTTTAAAATCCTCTTTGAGATGGGATTTTCTCTTACCCACAGTCCAAAGTATCCTAATAGTCAGGCTGAAAACACTTAGTGAACAAGCGTGGGACGTAATCAGATCTTTAGGATGCTGAACATGAACTACTACAGCTTGCTTTTCTGATCACCTTTCCCAGTTAATAGGGTTACTTATTGGCTTCTCCTTTACTTTCACTAGCTTTATCACTGCTGAAAATCTCTTAACTTTCTACTCATCATTCCAAAGTTGGGGATGTGCAGTGTGGAAGAGGACTGCCCTTAATCAGTTTAGGTTACTTGTGTTAATGAGAGGTGTCACTGATTGGAAGGTGTTGATCAAGAGAACGGTACAGAGGCAGAGAAACAACGTTGGGAATTTCTATGAACCCATAGTTTCTACTCCTTTCCCTTGGAAGTTATAATTTCCAACAGTGGTGAGATGCAACAGAAAATATTCTAGAAGTTATCATGGTAGGTACCTACTCTAGTCTAGGAAATCCACTTAGGTAAAAGGAACTAATTTCCACCCTAACGATTAGTAAGTTTAAAATTCTCTATGTACCTTTGGCTTCAAGTTAATGGATATCACATTAAACAGGAGAAATATAAGGAAAATCATCCAAACCTCCCTACTTCATCTTACAACCTTACAAAACACTTGGCATGCTCAGTTAGAGCTGGGTTGAACTGCGTATTTCACTGCCAAGCAATATTCATGAAGATCCTATCCCATGTATTGACTGTCACTTAAGGAATGAAACAGGACTACATAATCAGTTGAATTTAATTCAATCTATTTGGTACAGCCATGCTCAAGGTTATAACAAAGTACACAGAATCTAGTATTAGATTTCCTGTAGAACCTCAAGAAACATTTCCAGGGTAGGAATTTAAGGGAAAAATAATTTTGCTCATAAAACACATACGTAAGAGTGTTCCACAGATAGTTTTGTAGATTCAGTTTGATGTACTACTATGGATCAACAATGAACTAAAAGACAATCAAGGTTTATTATACCAGCCTAAACCAATGAGAGAAAATATACATCCACAGTTTTCACCACAAATATATAAATAAAAACTGTAAACAATTCAATGTCTTGGAGTAGAGTGACCAAAGAAATGTCAACTTTTAGAGAAGACTTTCAATTATTCTGTTAGGAGACCCATCAGTTATAGGATCTGTAACTCCATTTCAGACATTTGGCTAAAAGCACCAAGGTCATCCTAGAGATAGTTCCCTCCTGTTGGGTGTACCCCTTCGAAGAGTCGAGAAGTCGGGCGCTGACTTTTCTGTTTCTTAAGTGTATTCCCACAATGTATCAAAAGGAAATCAGATTACAAGAAAAGAAAACTAACATCCAACATGAATAATGTAAGAGTATATAAATGTAGTACAGAATTTCACAATGAGCACTCTCCATGTTCTTTCAACAAACATCTAGTGTGTCCTTGCCACTTGTCAAAAACAGTGCAAGGCCTTAGCGGTAAACGTAAGACTCCGTGGTCTTGTTCTCAACATGCTTACAATGTCGTAGGTGAGACCTAGACAGAAAGTAGAGACTTTGGAAAAGATGTTTTTACAGTTACGCTGAGACTAAGTAAAAGCTATCACACAATCACGCCATGAGAAATCTAAGCAGAGAGCAGGATAGGTAGGTGGGGGTCAGAGAAAGCTTCTTGGAGAAGCAGATTCATAACCTTTTTCCTGAAGATGCAGTATGATTTGGTCGGATGAAGATGAGAAGATGAGGGAAAGCACTGATCAGCACCAGGACAGCTGTGCTTGTGCACACCTGCTGAATATTAGTACTGAGTTTGGGTGTCAACACATTAAACTCTAGAGTTCACAGTGGTAGATCCTAATCTATTGCATAACTAAAAGACTCAACCCTGGCAGAGTAACTTTCTAACATGGCAGTTTCTAACAGTGATGTTTAATATTGATTATATACTGCACCTCATCTGACATCAAAGCATTGCTTTATCCATGACATCCCATAACAATGCCTTGCCCCAAAGTATTCATTAAACGGGTGAATTGACGTCCCATCACTCAAATCCTAAATTTCAACTAGTCTCCTTGTGTAAAGTGATTTCTTGCTGAAATGTATTTCAAGTGGCCAGTATATGTATGGCTTTGGGCTTTATGGCAAAAATCACTGGGGAAATTGCAGGAATTAGTGAAAGAAAAAACACCATGAAAATATTCTGAGACATATCATCAAAAATATAAAACTATATTAAGCTTTTAGTAGCAAAGATGGATACGGTGTTGCTTTCTAAGCTGAGCAGGAGGTTGAAAGCCAAACTTGAAGATGAATAGAAACTCTACAAATTATAATGTAACCCGAAACGCAAAGCTAATTTCTGTATTCATGTAAGATGTTAGTATGGGGAGAACAGAAAATATAATCAACTCTAAATATCCTATTCATTATATACAATGCTGGTATTGCTGGTCTTGCATTATGAGGGAAGAATCTAACTGTTTTCCCCAGATTGCTAGTGTACGTTTGTCTTGTTACCTACTGTCTCTTTAGCTCTGAGAACAGGGGCCCTTCAATAAATATTATAGAATTAATAAGTTAATGAATGATGAATCTGAACCTTTCAAACACTCTTGCCAGGTTTCCCTTGGGACTAACACAGTAAGTGATTACAAGACTGATTCAAATTAAAGCGAAGAGCCAGGCCGAAAGCTAAAAGGCCTCTGTGAGGCTGAAATCTGTGGTTTGGGCTATAATTAATTGATCCCACTTGTTTTAGAATATACTGATATACTCATTAAGGGATGAAAAGGAAAAACGAGTTTTCTTTATAACTATATTTTTGAGTCCTGAGAAATGTGTACATGTTACATATTCTTTTTTTTTTGAGACAGAGTCTCACTCTGTTGCCCGGGCTAGAGTGAGTGCCGTGGCATTAGCCTAGCTCACAGCAACCTCAAACTCCTGGGCTCAAGCGATCCTTCTGCCTCAGCCTCCCGAGTAGCTGGGACTACAGGCATGCGCCACCATGCCCGGCTAATTTTTTCTACATATATTTAGTTGGCCAATTAATTTCTTTCTATTATTAGTAGAGACGGGGTCTCGTTCTTGCTCAGGCTGGTTTCGAACTCCTGACCTTGAGCGATCCACCCGCCTCGGCCTCCGAGAGTGCTAGGATTACAGGCGTGAGCCACCGCGCCTGGCCAAGAGCCTGGCATCTTCAGCAAGGGGTCAGTGCCACCCAGAGCGAGACCCCGTGGCTGCCCCGGCGTGACCACCTCCGCCCAGGGACCCAGAGCGTTCCCTGGGTACTGCCTGGGGAGCCTGCAGGGCCCGTCCCGCTCACGAGTACCCAGGTACACGGGGACGTTCTCCCTCAAGTTTTGCAACATCAGCCGTAGCAGGCGTTCACACTTAAGGATCAGAGCAGATGTCCTCTGTGATATCCCAGCAACTGTCATTTTTCATACTGACACCCGGAAAAAAATGTTTCATTTACATTTTGTCGAGCAAGGAATTTGAACAACAGGGAGCTCACTAATTAGGCGACCACAGGCGGGAGGGGCCCGGGTAGGGTCTGGGGTCCCTGAGCTCTGGGGCCTGGGTTTTCCCGCCAGAGCCCTGGATGAGGGTACCTGGAGGGACACGGGGGGGGGGGGGAAGTAATTGCCCCGTCACCAGGCCACCCACCCTGGTCCTGCCATTCCGCTTGGTGAGCTCCAGACGCCCCAGCCCTCCTGGCGCACTGAGCACATATGGCTGGGACAGGGCTCCTGTGGTTCCCACAGGCCAGGCCCTGGGGCCTGGGCAGTGGCTGTCACCCTCGTCCTGCACCCCCTGGGGCACCTGGCCAGCCCTCTCCACCCTCAGGACCTCTGCAGACCACAGCACCCCTCTGTGTGGGCCGGGTGGGGCCAGCTGACCCGCACCTGCAGCATGAACCACCCTGAAGGCTCTCGGGGCCCCCAGCTGCACCCGGCTCCTGGGTGTGGGCAGCGGGGCTCTGCAGGTACCGGGGAGCCACTGGGGCTCGACAGACGGCCACCTCCCAGGCCGTGCCTCCCCTCCTCCATCAGCTCCACTGCCCAGATGCCCCAACCAGGCCCCTCAGGGTGTGGCCTGCGCAGGCCCTGTCCTCGCTCTGCACGACCCAGGGCTGCTGGGGGGTGCTGGGGCCCCTCTCCCGAAAACTGCCCAGCAGTGTGGGGACAGGCTGCCGGTCGCCCCAGGGGCTCCGAAGACATAGGCCTTTTGCAGCATCTCCCTCCTAGAGATCCAGCCAGGCAGCCACAGCCACCCTGGCCACGTCCCCAGCCAGACACCAGCACCGACACGCACAGCCCCGGCACAGGGAGGACCTGGGCATCGGTCAGTGGAACAAGGTAGCAAAGCGGGAAGGCGCCTACCCTCTGTGACGCTGCCCCAAATGTGGTGGGGTCCCTCAGGGGAAGGGGGAGTTTCTGCCGCCCTTTCTTGCGAGTCTGCATTTGACAAGCTGTGGCCAGGACACCTGGAGACCCGCACCCTGACCCCGCGGGGGCCTCTGGCCTGCAGCCAACACCGACCCTCAGAGACGAGGGTGCAAGAGGAGGTGGGGGCCAGAGATCTACATCGGCCCCAAGGCCATTGGTCAGCGTCTCCACCAAGCTCTACTGAGCAGGTGTGGTCTGGCCACCCTTGGGCGCCCGCTCTTGCCCCGGGCCTGGGGTCTCACACCGCCCCCTGGAGCGCAAGTGTCTGCACGCCATGCCTGCGCAGCCCCCAGCCTCTCAGGGCGGCAGGCGGGCGGGGGGCTTGCGAGGAGGGGAGAGAAGGGGGATGCACGACCCACCCCCACTCGTCCTGCTTGCGCCCACCCGCCTGCGCGCCAGTCTGGAGCTGTCGGCCCCTGATGGAGTGCCTCCCTCCCGCCAGCTGCCACTCCCCGGGATGCTAACTGAGCGGGAAGACTGATGAGCGCCCCGAACCCATCCGATGCACCAACTGCCGCCGGCCCCCACTGCGCCCAGCAGCCCTGCGCATAGGCCGCAAACGCCCACCCACCCACCCGCCCCAGCTGGCCCTAAGCTGCATCTGCCTCCTCCCAGCTCTCGCCCCACAAGCCCCTCCCCAGGCCCCGGCCCAGCAGGTTCTGGGAGCTGGATTTGGGGTGCAGGAGGGGGCAGGCCTCCTCTGGCAGAGGCAGGACGGTGCCAGGCCCCAGGGGACTGAGGCGTTGGGGCTGTGCCCTGTGTTGCCCAGGAGGCCGGGCCCAGGGCAGGCCCAGGTGAGCCGTGTGGGAGAAGGGGACCGGCCGGCCTCTGCCCTCGGCAGCTCCGGGCCCTCAGGGGCCGGGCCCAGGCTCTAGAGACACACACGCTTCTTTCTTCCGTTCCCGCCTAGAGGTCCAGCCAGGCGGTCACTCGGGGGCTCCAACGGCGCCAACTGCAGCCGGGCCGTGGCTTGCATCTTAATGAGTTCAGGCCAGACAGGGTACAGGGCGGGCAGTCAGCCCAAATGACGGGGACCCAGGGACCCCACTCCCTGCTCTAGGACTGAAGATGACACAGGATGGAGCACGTGAAGGAGACGGCCACCCCAGGGCCCAGCCACTGCCATCCTCATGGGAGCCTGCAGGCCGGCACCTGCTCACCCTGGGCTCCCTCGGGAGGGTGGGGGTGACAGACACACACCAGCCAGTTACGGCGGCCCCTGCCCCCTCTCCCAGCCCCCTTCCTAAGCCCCCTGCTCCCCCAGCAGAAGAGACCACTCACGCGGGGCCCCCTTTGTCCTCCACGTCCGAGGTGCTGCTGCCCAGGCCCCGCTCGGGTCCCTGGAAATCCCCACGCCAGAGGCAGGAGCTGAGTCCAGCCAGGCAGGCCTGGAGCGGGCGGCACTACCCACTGCATAGCCCGACTGGGGGGTCCACAAACGGACAGCCCTGAACACCGCCTGCACAGGCCCACACCAGGCCTCGACCGGGACCCCCAGGGGACAGCTCCCCACGTCCCCTCCATCAGAGGAGCAACTCCACCCACCCCCACTCACCCCAAGGAAAGGGGGTTCTGCCCCAGCAGCCCCTCCTGGGCCAAATGTGGGGGTGCTAGGAGGAGCCCTTTCCTGCCTGGGCCCCACATACTGCCATCAGGGCCACACCCCACAGACACGTGTCCCAGGCCACACCATGGGTGAGGGCAACCCAATAGCACCGCGCACACACGGGGGCTGGGACAGGCAGCTGTGGCCAGGCCTGGGTAGGCACTGCACGTCCCAGGCCTGACCCAAGTCCTCCTGAGCTGCCAGGTGCACCGGCCCCTCCAAGCCACAGCCCACCCAGCCGCCACGTCTGTGAACATTGTCCCCAAGTCCCCAGCTCTGGGGAAACTGCTGGATAAACACTTTGCCGCGGCAGCGGTGGCGGCAGCAGCGGCTGGCAGGGTGCCAGGCGGCACCGGGCTGTTTCTCCACAGCAAAGTGAGCCCCAGCAGGCCTGGGGAGCGGGTGCCAGCTGACAGCGGCCACCGCGTGGTCCCCCGCCGCTGACACATCCATCGCGGCCGACAGCTGCCGGGCGCCCATTTACCTTCTCCAGCACATTGAGCAGCGGGCTGCTGACGGCAGCCCAGGGCGCCGCGCGCAGGGGTGGGCGGCAGTGGTCGGCACGGGTCATCTCGGAAGGCCAGCCTGCCAGGCCACAGCCGAACAGGAAGCCGCAAACCCTGTGGGCACGTGCGGGCCGGGGGTAAGGGGAAGGCGGGGCCACATGCCCAAGGCTGCTGCCCCCTCTCGGGCGACCCCCGGCCTGTGGGTGAAACATGCCAGCCACTACTCCCCAGGGACGAGCCTGTCTGAGAGCTGCGGAGGCACAAACGGCCAGCCTGGCGGGGTGACGCTCCACGCTCCCGTCCCACCCTCCCAGGAAGCCCACCTGGCAGGCAGGGAGGGCGGGGACCATTGTACCCAGCAGCTCCCTGGGGAAACTGAGGCTCGGGTGAGGTAACCCTCAAGGCCACCGAGAGCCAGCTCATCAGCGAGCCCCCAGGACCTTCTCCCCCGTCAGCTCTTCACAGGCTGTGGGTTCTGCCACCCACACGGACACTCAGGAGGGCTGAGGTGTGCGGGGGAAGGAGGCAGGGCCACGTGGGGGCACCTCCCAGGCCCCTCCGCACTGCAAAAGCACTGCCAGCTCTTCCCACCGCTCCAGGACGGGCGCTGCTGGGCGCTGGGCCTCCCGACAGCCCCACCTCCCCCGGTACGCAGCGGCCGCAGACCCCTGGGCCCGGACGTCCCACTCACCCACCTCCTCCGTGTCATTGCCCATCAACCACCCTTTGCGGCAGGAAAAGTGGGCCCTGACCCCCTACCCTGCCACACACCCAATCTACCACGGAGCCCCCCAAGGCTACCTCCTGAGTCCCCCTTGGATCTGCCCCTGCCCGCCCCCCACCCGCCCGCAGCCCACCCAGCCAGCTCAGAAACCCTGCCGGTAAGGCGCCCCCCCCACTCCACCCCTACCAGCTCCCCACGCCCCGCCCCCCAGGCTGCCCCAGGCACCCTCTGCCCAGTGGTTCGGCTCCCACGGTTCTCATGCTCCCTCTCTCTGGCGGCCTAAGGGACACCCGCCTCACCTTCCCTCTCCAGATGCCACGTGCCAGCCCAATAGCGCAACGGCCTCAGCACCAGTGCAGGCCCCAGCCACTCATCCAGGGACGATGGGGACCAGGGCAGCCTCAGCCACACCATACACAAAGAAGGTTCCAGAGCCCCTGCAGGCCAGCCGGCTTCCACCCACCACTCCTACCCCCTCAAGCCCACACCCAGCCCAGATAAGCAAACAAGGTGACAAGGCTCCCGGCAGGACAGAGATGGCTAAGGAGAGACCCGGACAGGAGGAGGGAGCAAGCCAGGGGCCGTGGGGTCGGTGAGGGTCGCCGTGGGGACAGCGCCCTCAGAACAGGAAGTGGAAATGTAGCACAGGCTCGTTTTGGGGTCCTGGCCAGTAGCTTGCCGGCCAGGGCAGTGACACTGGGCACATGTCCTGAGGCGCCAGCCCTACCCGCCCCTCCCCACTCCCTGCAGACACCCAGAGGATGCAGAAGCGAAGCCCCCAGAGTTGGCAGTAACATCACCAACAAAGCCTGCCGGTCCAGCGTTTGTGACACAGGCCTGTTAATATTCCCCAAGAGTAAACAAAGTACACCCAAGGGCAGGATCAGAGGAAGGGGTCCCCCTCACCCGGGGCCATGGAAGTGGGGGCCAGCAGAGGTGGGGCCTGTGGCTACTAGGCTGGCCCAGGGCTGCCCAACTACCACCCTCGCCTGTAGCCCAGGGCCCTCTGCCAACCCGCCCCAAGGCCCCGGGGTTAGCGGGGGGGGGGGGGGCGTTCTCAGGGGGCCACCAGACAGGGGACGGGGACAGGGAAGGGCACTGAGCGGACGAGAGCAGCGGGCGCCTGCCCACCTGTGGGGCAGCCTGGGGAGAGGCCCAGAGTGACAGCCACCGGCTGCAGTGACCGGAAGGCCTGAGGGCAGGGTGCTGGCCCCACGCCAGCCGGGCGTGCCGGGCAGAGGGGACGCCAGTGGTGCCCGAGCCAGTTCCCTCTGGTTACCCTCCCACGGTACTTCTAGGAACCCGCCTGATGCAACCGAGCTGGCGTCCCGTGAGCTCCTCTGGGAGCAGGCAGAGGCCCCTGGGTGGGCACGGGGCCGGGACAGGAGCCACTCAACCCACAGTCTGCCCTGCCCCTTGCCGGGCCTCAATTTCTCTCCACACGAAGTACTCTGCTCCCCGGCAGGGTGGGGCGGGGGTGGGGTCTGCGGAGGCTGCCCCAGTGCCCGGCAGGTGGGCGGGTCCCATGGCCCCAGCCCCACTCCCCTTCCCTCCACCCCCCTGGCGTCCAGACCCGATGGAGCATCCCTCAGGAATGCCCAGGCGCATGGGCCCAGGGTCCGGGGCAGGGGCCGGCAGTGACCCCTCGCCCCCGGGCAAGGCCGCTCAGCTTCCTCTTCTGTTGTTTGTTTCTGAAGGGAAAACTCACTGCGCTCACAAAACAGGGAACTCCCCAACACCCCACAGCCTCCACCCCACAGCCTGGCCCCTCAACCAGTGGGCTGGGAGGCCGAGGCTCCCCGCCCAGCCCTCCCATGCCATCTGCACCCCTCCCTCCCTCCCAGGCCAGTCCCTCCTCTATCTAACCCTAACCCTAACCCTCCCTCCCTTCCAGGCCCGTCCCTCCTCTGCCTGGCCACCCGCTGACCTGGAGCCACTCAGGACCCCCGATGCTCCCTGCAGGGGACTGTGCACCGTACAGGCTGCAGGGACAGAGGCCACCTGGATGTGGCCTGGAGCTGACCCTCATCGGACAGCCGGGGACACTGAGGCCTTGCCCTTCAGCCCGTGTGGTCCTGCAGGCTCCCTCCCACGGCCCTGAGCCCCTTGCCGTGCAGGGTAGGGTGGCAGCAGCCCTGCCCCACAGGAGCAGCGACCTGCTCTCAGAAGTGGGGCCAACGAGCCCCCACAGGCCTCCTCCTGCCGCTGTCTGCTCAGCAAAGCCCAGGCCTCCTTTGGAAGGAAGGGGAGCAGCTGCACCTGTCATGGCCCCCGCCCCACACAGGGACCGCAGGCCTGGTTGGATGGCAGGGGTTGTGTCAGCTCGCCAACGCCGCGTGACACAGTGCGGTGGAACACCCTCCCCCATGGGAACAGCCTGTTGGGACCTCAAGACTGGGCAGAGGGGCTGGGATGGGTCAGGGACCAGGAGCCCCCTTAGGGTCAGGGCGCAGCCACACTCCCCACCAAGTTGCCTGGGGCCAACCCAGCAAGGTGGCGAGGGGTCCTGCCCCAGGGCCTGGATGGGGGTCCATGCCAGGAATGGGCCTGGGGCGGGGGCACCACAAGGCCTCAGACGTCCGGAGAATGGACCCTCTGAAAGCTCCCTGGACACAGGGCCCCACACAGCTCCTGAGGGTCAATGTAAAAACTGAGGCTCAGATGCCCGCCTCCTACGTGACTCCTCTTCCAGGCACAGGCGGGGGCAGGGACCCCACACCACAGGCCACTCCCCTCAGTCACCTCTCCAGGGGTGGGGGGGCGGGGAGGCCTTTTGAGGAAGGCAGGCCGGCTCCTCTTCGCCAGCAGGTTCCCTGTGGCTGGCACCAGCCTTTTCCTAAGCACCCACGGCCCCTCCACCCTGGGTGCCGCTGCCCTCTCCTGGCCCACCTGGTCCAGCCAGCCGTCTGCAGACCACGGACACCAAGGAGGACAGCTGCAGGCCTGGCCAAATGGACAAGCATGGACCCTGCAGGCCGCGGCTGCACCACACCAGCTCTCCTGGGGCTGGGCTGCAGTGGCCGTGCACAGCCAGCAGCGCCAGGCAAGTGGCAGGGCAGCAAGTCTCTGGGGGAGAAGACCCCAAACTCGCGGCAGCCTCAGCGCAGAGCTGCCACATCGTCTAAAGCCTGGAAACTGGAGGCTGCAGGCCGGGTGCGGGGAGAACTGTATTCCAGCCCAGAGGAGGTTTCTAAAAGATTGTCAGCCTTCAGAAATCAAGAACATTCACGTAATAGGCCAAATCTCTGGAAATGGGAACGTCTGAGCTCATCACGTGGCTAGGACACCTGCCCACCTGTCCCTGCTGGCCCTACCTAGCGCCACCTGCCTGGCCACTGCTCACTGGCTCCCACCCACAGCAGCCAGAGCTCAGCCCCCAGGGCTCAGCTCCCTGCTGGACACAGGGGGATGCTGAGGCCCAGAGGGCTTCCCGGGTGCAGCCGCAGGTCCATGCAGAGCTGGAACTTGAGCTCCAGAACCTTCCAGCTCAGAGCACACAGGGAAGCAAGGGTCACTCCCCAGAGAGAGCCGCCCACCTCCCAGGGGCGGCAGGAGGGATCCAGGCTGGAGGTCGCTGACACAGCCGCCCTGCCCCTCACACTCAGGGGACGCCCACCCCTCACCTCTGTGCCACCCGGCCCCGAAGGCACCATCACTCCCCGTGTGGCCAGCCCAAGCCGCTCTGGGGGACTGTTGTCTCAGGGGCTTGGCCAAGAATCGGCATGCTCCAGACCCGGCAAAGGAGAGGGGTCCAGACCCCGGAGCAGCACCCTCACCTGCTGTGGCAGGAAAGGACGGGAGCCGATGCCACCCACCCCGGCCAGGTGAGGTGGGGAGGGTTCAGCCCAACGTGGCCCTGCTGGCCACACTGCAGGACAGGGGAGGGTCCTGGCCCTGCCATCAGGGCATTGGACCGTCTGTGACACACAGAGGGACCCAGGGGAACAGGGGTGCCCTCGAGGCCAGGCCTTCCCTGGCAAGCAGGGGCAGGCCGTGCAGCTAGGACACCTGCCTGCTCGAGCAGCAAGAGAGGCCAGCGCCTCCATGGGCATGCCACCATGGGTGGACGTGTCCACCTCTCACCCCGCTGCCACCACACTGGGGCAGGGGACAGGACCCTCCCTCCTGGTTGAGGCTGCTGACGCCGGCTGCACCCTCGCTCCGGGCCCGCACAAACCACGCTGGCCACTCCACAAGGTCTTCCCCCACCCCCACTCCCATAGCATAGATGGGTAAACCAAGGCCTGAGTTCAAGGACCTTCCCTTGGAGAGGTACACGGTGAGGGGGGGTGGCCAAATCTGGGGTCAGACTCAGCTCTCAGATGCTCCACTGGGCCTGATGTCCCCAGGCCCCATCCAACCCCTTCAGAAGGCACCAACTGTGAGCAGCAACCTGAGGCCCACCGGCCTCGGCCTCGGAGGGTACACCTGCCTGGTGGCCGGTGGCTACCCCAGTAACTGAGCCCTGTGCCCCTAGGCAGTCTTGAGGCCCAGGCATCTCCGGGATCAGCCCTAAATCTAATTGCCAATCTACAAATATTTGCCCAGGATTAAGAAGCAACAAAGGAGCAAAGGCCAGGTGGGGTAAGGGGTCCCCAATACCACAGCCCTGAGAGACCCAAGGGGCTCCAGGCACATAGGCAGGACTCCTCAGGCAACAAGGAGGGGGGTGGAGAAGGCAGGTGGTGCCAGAGGCCTGGAGGCCAGGTGAGGGGCTCCCCATGGACCACAGGCCCCCACTGCTGCCCAGTTGAGCTCTCAAAACACACAGCTGACCACATCCTCCATCCCCTGCTGTGAGCCCATCACATCTTGGTCCCTCCTTCTCCTCCTCCCCCAGCTCCTGCAGCTTCCCAGGCCTGCTCTACTGGGGAGCTCGTATTCATCTCACAAAACCCCATTTGTGACACTTACTTTGCCACGCCTCCCTGTCTGCTCTGTGTCCGGGGTCCCCCCCAGATGTGGGATCCACTGCTACAGGGCATGCGTGAGCAGTGGTGGGCCTCTGGCATGGGTCACCTGAACTTCAGGAGGGAACAGGTCTGTTGACAGAGGAAGTTGGGAGCAGGGCTGGCCAATCCGCGCCCTGGGGCAGGAGGGAGTGATTCCGCCAGGGCACCTGGAAGCCTAACCCAGCAGCACAGAGGGGCAGTGGAAGGAGGGCCAGGCAGGGCACCCATGGGCAGGGTTAGAGCGAAGGCCATGGCTGCGGCGTCCATCCCACCCGCTCCTGGCCAAGTCCCTAGGGCGGCACCCCTCCCTGGGCTGCAGGGCTAAGTGAGGAGGAGGGGGCTGCGGGCCTAGACGGAGCCAGCTCTGCAGCTCGAAGGCAAACATGCCCATGCTGGGCCCCTGGGCGGTACGGAGCCCCCAGGCCCTAAGGCCAGCCCTGAGACAAGCATGAGGCCAAGCCAAACAGCCCTTCCCTGCCCTCAGGAGCCCTTGGGCAGTGCCCTGGGCCGCGGGTATGCCAGCCCCTGGAGCGGCCCCGTGTCCTCACCGCCTTCCAAGAAAGCCGGGAGGGAGGCTGGCACTGGCTCCCCACCCACGGGGCCCTGCCAGGCCGCCACTCCGACAGCCAGCCCTGCACGGGGCCTCTCCCTCCACCCAGGAGGCCCCACAGAGCAGTGCCCTCCATGCTGCAGGAGGATGTGGTGCTGGATGCTGACCCCAGGCCAGTCCAGAAGCCCTAAAAGACGGCCCCTCCCGCCCCCGCCCAGGAGGCGCGGGCACACGCACTGGCAGACCCAGGCCACCGCAGCGAACAGAGCCTGCAGGCCCGGCACCAGCTCCAGGACCCCCTGGGAAGACCATGGGGCCTGTTTCCCGCCCTCCGTCCCCAGGCCCAGCACACGGGCACTGACCTCGCTTGTGCAGCCAGCCCTCCTTCACGACGGCCACGTCGTTCATGGTGCCCGGGGCTCCGGCGGGCCAGGCAGCCCAGGCAGTGCCCACAATCTCCTCTCAGGCAGATTGGGCCCCTAGGCCCAGCGGCCTGGCCACGGCCTCTGGAAGAAGCAAAGGAAGTTGAGCATGAGGCCGTGTCCGGCTTGGAGCAGCTCCTTGTCCCTGAGGTGAGCCTGGGGACCTGCTGCATGAGCCTGGGGTCTCCACCCACACCTGCATTCCCATGTGGCCTGCCCTCTCCAGGGTCTCAGACCCCCATCCCACCCTCACTCTTCTGCCAGCCTGCCCAACCTCTCCCGAGACACTCCTGCTGCCTGATACAAAATCCATGGCACTGGGTGCTGCTCCTCAGACTGGGCTCCAAGCCCCTGACAACCCGCAGCCGCAGGCCCTAGGAGCTGTTGCCTTGCTCACCTCTCCATTCCTACCTCCACTGGCCTTTGGACAAGTCACTCCCATCCCCAAAAGGCTTTTCCCAGCCGAACCAGCTGAGGCCACCTCCTCCAGGCAGCCCCTTGGACTTCTGCAGCCCAGGCTGGCTCAGCCTCCCCACACCTCTGGTGACCGACACCCTGTCCACCATATTTCTACCCACAGGCTGGGATCCTGGGCAGGGCACAGAGCTCCTCCTCCCTGCTCCCCAGACCAGGAAAGCAGAGAAATTCAAGCATGAAGAAAGAAGGCCCAGGACTCCTGGCTGCTGGCGCAAATGACAGCTCAGAACCCCCCAGGGTGATGCTAAAATTCTCCCCAGGAGAAACCCCAGGCTCCTCCTAAACCACAGCGCCCCTGCCGGGCTGAATCTGGTTTATTCATTCGGCCAACATGTACCAGGCACCTCTGGTTTTGCCAGGCCCAGCACTGGGCGCGGGGGACAAAGAGAGGTTCAGACGGGTCCTGTAGGTGAGGAACACAGAGTTCAGGGCGGCAACAGACCCATAATTACAGCATTCAGGAGGCAACAAATGGGGGGGCACTGTACAAGCCCCCACCCTGCAGTGGCCCACCAGCCAGCCCTCACTTGAGCACACTTTGGCCATTGATCCTGCATGGCCCTCCTCATTTCTCCCTTGCTGGATGTACTCCTAGGCATCCCTCAAAACCCGGTTGCCAAGTCACCAACTCTGGCCATGCTGGGAAGAAGTGCTCTGCCACCCTTCCAGGTGGGTACTCTTAAGGGGAAAAGGCTCCTCTCTGGGAGCTCCAGGCCAGGCAGAGACCTCTGTGGAATGAGTCCCAACATGGATCCCTCCGTGGCCGGCCATGACGCTGTCCCACCAGCCCACCTTTCTGGCCTCCTGAGGCACAGACTGGGCACCCAGGGAGGGTCGCTTTGCACTAGCTGTCATAAGCTGAATTTACAATGGCAGGAAGGCCCCACTGCCTTGTCTCGTGCCAGGACAGGGAAGGTTACACCTTGCCCCAAGACGAAAGTACCTGATGTACCTGGCAGGCCCAGGGGCAATGACAGGAAGCCAGCCAGAGGGGGACACCGCAGAGACAGGGCTCCGAGTACAGGGCTCTGAGCCCCGGCACACAGTGGGCACAGGGGCTCTGGTGACGATGAGTGGCCATGGCCCAGCAGCCCAGAGCTGGACCCAAAGACCTCTGATGTCCCCCACCCCCACCCTGAGCCCCGGAGGCCTGCTGCTGACAGAGCCAGACAGCTGTCGGGAGCCGCGTGTAAAAATATATCTGTGCACACACGGGGTGGTGCACGTCTGCAAGCAAACGTATACACCGGGCCTGCACCCGCGCTGCTCTGGATGTAGGGCGGCCACACAGAGAGGACCCTACATGCCACAGCTTCTGTGCCCTGAGGCCTTCACCCAGTGCACACTGTTGCCACTACACTACTGTTAGTTGAGTCACAACTTTTTAGAAAACACTGTGTTCTGAGAGAACTCCCCCCTCCACCTCCAGAGCACTGGTCCGCGAGCCATCCGTGCAGCTGGCACGGGGCAGGAACCAAGCCCACACCAATGCACCCCACCCTCCGCTTGGATGGGGGACTCTAAACAGTTTCGAGTGGCCACTGGAGCCAGGCTGAGGGACCCAGGAGTGAACGAGGGGGCCCTCTGGGCACAGAGCACAGGCCCAAGCTCACCCTAGTCTACTGTGGCACCCCGCCTGGGGACGAGTCCCTCAGCCGTCCGGGACCCCCAATCTGGGGGGCAAGCCCCAGCTGCCCTGCAGGCCCCTCCTCTGGGATGGGTGGGCAGGACATCTACCCAGGACAGGAAGCGGTCTCAGGGCCCAGGAGAGTTGGAGTCCTTCGTAGGCCAGCCCGGGCACCGGGCCACCGCACACAACTTTCTGTCCCTGGGAAATGAGGTCTCCTTCCCAGGTCCCTCCCACAGACTCGAAGGCCGCGGGGCAAACCCGCCTCCTGACCCCGAGCGCCCACTCCGCCGGCCGCCCGGGAGCCCGCGCCCCAGCTCCGGCCGGCCCGGCGGCGCCCCTTCCCAGCCCGGGCCTCGCCTGGAGCGGCCGCGCCAAGGTCATGAGGAAGGCCGGGCCCGCACCCCGGCGCCCGGCGAGGCCCGCCCGCCCGCGCCCTCCGCCCGCCAGGCCGCGGCCACTTCCTGCTCCCGCTCCCGCCCGGCTGCGCCGCGGCCCGGCCCGGCCCGGCCGGAACAAAGCGGCCCGGCCGCGAGGAGGGAATCGATCGGGCGGGGCGGGGACTCACCGGGCCGCCGCGTCCGGGCGCGAGCGCGGGCCTAGCCGGGCCGCGGCCTCCGGCGCCCGCCGCTCCGCATCCCCGCGGGCCGGCGCTGCGCGGGGCCGGCTGGAGGCCGCGGCGGGCGCGCGCTGCTGGGGCCGGGCCTCGCGTGCCGCCGCCCGCTGCCCGGGCCCGCGCTCGGTGCTTGGCCGCCTGCTCCCGTCCTCCGGCCGCGCTGGCTGCGCTGGGCCGGCCGCCGCCGCGCTCGGTCCCGCCGCCGCCGGCCCGCCCTCTCCCCGCCCCGCGCCCGCCCCGCGCCCCGAGCCGCCCGCCCACATCCGCCTCCGCCGCCCCGGGCCCCAGCGCGCGGCGGGCGAGGGCGGGCGAGGGCGGCCTCGGGGACCTGGGCCAGGGCTGGGCCGCTAACGGGGCGGCCGGGCCGCCGTCCTGCCCGTCCCAGGGCCACGTCTCTCTGGCCTCAGCCTCCCCTTTTGTAAAGCGACCCTGCCCTCCTGGGCCTAGTTCTGCGGGGACCCTAGTAGAATGGGCCCTAGACTGGTCTGGGACGATCCCGGACTTCTGCCAACTTTGGGAGGGTTAGGTTAGGGTGACTTTCAGAATGTGCCCCTGTGAATGTGGCAGCCCACGGCGCGGTGGGGGCGGGGTGTAAGTGGACCCCTGGGCAGAGTGGCCTGGGGGAGCACAGGGGAGCCCTCTGGGGGAATGCTGGGAGGGGAGCTGTCACTCCCCCACGTGCTATCCCCTACACACACGGGGGGATTTTGCTGGTGACGGAGGGAGGGGCATACCTGGCTTGACATCCCACCTTGAGCCCGGCACAGGCACCCAGAGGAGGAACTGTGTTTGCCTGTTGGGGTGTGCGGGTGTCAGACTCAAGGGAAGGGCTGTGACGGCTGAAAAAGCCCAGGACCCTCCCTGCTGGATGCACAGGGGCCCCAGGCACCCAAAGCCCTTCCCCCTGCAGCTTCAGGGAACACAGCTGGTGACGCCCACCGCAAAAACCCCTACCTGGGAGGTGGCCCTCAGGCTAGAGCCAGAAGTTACTCGAACTGCCCCTCCCCCACCCTAAAGGCCCAGGGCTGATAACCCTTTTGTAAGAAGACTTGTGAGTTACCTTCCTGGGGTTGGTACGTATTGGGGGGGGGAGCCAAAGCTCATCTGGGGCACAGAAGGGAGGTCGGGAGTGGAGGGCATATAGACAGAAGCAGGTTCAGCCCAGCCAAGCCCCCAGGACAGTCTGCAGCCAAAATTGGGACTGTGTCCCTGCCTCCTGGGGCGGACCAAGAGAAGGACACTCCCAGAGGACTCTGTCCCCTTGCACAGGGGGCACTCGATCCTTAGGAGGGGGACTCCCAGTTCTTGTCTCTCCCATGGGCACCTCTGCCCAACTCCCCCCCACACACACACCAGGCAATGCTGCTCCAGCTCAGACTTTGTGACCCCAGGCAGGGCCCTGCCTAAGGGGGCCAAGTCAGAGGCCCAGCCGGTTTGTGCCATGTAGACTAGACGCCTGACCCCATAGCCTGGATGTCTGTCAGTCCCTCTAACAGCAAACCTTCACCATGGGCCACCTGGGGGCTCCTCTGGGACTGTCCCACCTGCCCATGGCTCCCCCAGGAAGAGTCCCCTGTACCTACCCCCATCCTGGGCTTGGTTGGCCACACTATGGAGACAGTGGAGGGAACTTGCAGCGGAGGCCGAGGGCCAGAGGGGCAAGGGGCAGGGTGGCCAGCGAGTGGTGCCCGCTCTCAGGAGAGGCACTGGTTCCCAGGCTGTTATCACAGGGGTCCAAATCTCCTGGCTTACAGGTACCCTACCCGGCCCCCCGCTGAGGCCTGATGCACTGGGACCAGCTGGTGCCATGACCTGCTGTGAGCCCCGTATCCAGTCTTGTCTTCACGTCTGTGCCATCTCTCAAGACTGGGGTCTCTTGGTGGACAGGGCCAGCCCCCTCTCCTCTGGCCTCTTGTGGGGAAAGCAGAGCCCTCTCTTCAAGAACACACCCCTCCCATCCCATCCCATCCCATCCCACCTCACCCCACCCCATCCCGATGGAATGGCCGCTTTAGGGACTCTATGGCCAGGTGTTTCCAGCAAAAACTGCTGCACCCGGCCCCAAGGAGGGTACCACCTGTCCCCTCCAGGGGCCTCTCGCCCTGTCACCTCCCGCAGCTGCTGGCCATGGGGCAGGACTCAAGGGCCCAGGGCTGCGTGGTCTCGGCAGCAGCTGCAGGGCTGGGCCTTGGGGCAGCTCCCAGGCCAGATGGCCGCCGCGCCACCACAACTGTGGTTCTATGACAGCCTCCTGTCATCCCTGCGCCTGAGAGGGAGCCAGTGGAGAGGGGATCTGAGGGCTGTGGTGGGGCTTCCAGGACCCACTCTGGGCTTCCTGGGACAGCCTGTCCTGGAGTGTTGGGCAGGAGTGACTAGAACTCAGATGTTGCTCCCACAGTCCCCTCCCCCTCCTCTGGCCTGTCCCTAGCTGGACCTTCCAGCTCTTACCCCAGCTCCTGCAGGCAGCATCCTGACCCTCCGAGTACCACAACTCCTATCAAGTGCCCAAGGCTTGCTCTGTCTGCCAGCAGGCAGGGCACACACCCCCAGCCTGGGTGGGAAGCTGCTGGCCAGTCAGCCAGAGCCACTGTGTGGACTGCCCTTCCCTAGCCTCAGGTGCTCCTTGGCGCTGGGGCCTGGGAGGCAGTGCTGGAGGGATGGTGGGAGCAGCACTCATCCCGCACAGAAGCCACCATCAAGCACTCACTGGACAGACTCCGAGTGCACACCCACTAGGCTCAGGCAGGAGAGCAGAATGGGTGGGGGTGGGGGGCTCTTCCCTAGGTGCTCAGGAAATGCCATCCTGGCTGAGGAGGTGACATTGAGCAGAGACAGGGATGAATAGGAGCCAATGAAGGGCTTTTGGGAGAACATTCCCGAACCGTGAGTGACCAGGAGTGCAAAGCCCCTGAGACCCCTGAGGGCCAGGCCCTGCAGTTAATTTTCACGAAGACCCGGGAAGCACTCAGATCCCCATTGTGCAGATGAGAGTTATTAAGGTTCAAAGAGGTCAGGGGTTGGCGGAGCTCAAGGCTAGGAGGGGAGGGGCAGATCTCTGACCCAGGGAGGGCCGGAAGGGGAAGGGGGCAGTCCCTCAGGGTTCACCTTGAACTTACTTGAATGCAGCCATTCCTGGTGGGGGCTGGGGAGGAGGAGGTAATCATTTAAATGGGCAGAGGAAGGGATGCTAGGCATCCCGAGGGTCCTCAGAGTGGATGGCCATTCAGGGGAGCCAGGGCTCCGCTGTCCCTCCGCCGGGCCGAGTGGCTGTGAGTGCAGTGTGATTCCACGGTTCCAAGCTGCAGTTGCCAGACTGAGGACATAAAAACGCAGGACATCCGGTCAAACAAGGAATAATATTTCAGTGAAACAATGCAGCCTTCCTTCCCGCAGACTTCAGATGTAACTCCGGTGGGCTCCACTCCTCCCGCCCACACACACCTGGCCAGGGACCTACTCCTTGTAATCCACCACCCCCCCCGCATCCCCCCCAAATCGGGGTGAAAGCCTCCTTTCTGCACCCTCTGCACCTCAGCCCACTGCACCCTCCCTGGCCCACTCCGCCCCCACATCCTACACCTCCCGGCTCCAGGCCGTGCGGAATGAGAGACTGACCTCCTGGCTGTGTGGCCCTGGGCACTTTCCCTAACATCCCTCACCAAAAAGGAGTAAAAGTAAGAGCATCTGGTTAATGGGGTCGTTGTGAAGATGATCCCGGTGCTGGTCCAGAGTGCCTTTGGACCTGCTCGGCCAAGGGCAGCCCCTTTGGTCATGCTCTGGAAAAGGCTCCACAGCCAGCAGCAGGACCCCTGCCGCAGGGACCCCAACCCTGCCAGACTCCTCTTTCTATTTCCTTCTCCCAGAAGGAGGTGTCCTCTCCCACACCTTCACGATGCTGCTCCTCCAGGAACACCCTGCCCAGGACACCGGTCCTGGCCCTTCTTGGCTGTCTCCTCCTCTTTGAACACTTTCCAGCCTGCCCCGGGCTCTGGAGGGCTTCGGCCTCCCTCCATTACTGCGTGTGTCCCCCACCCCGCCGTGTCTGCTGGGACGTGCCCTGTCCTCCGAGCCGGGCAGCAGCTCACAGCGCTGGTCCCCAGTCCACACTGGGCTGGGCTCTGCTCAGAGAGTGGGAGTCCCGCGGTCTGGACGCCGAGGTCTAGATCCCGCTTGAGTAGTTGGAAAAGGGTCCCAGCTGAATTAACTTAAATTCAAAAGGCGTTGAAGGAAAAAGGAGACGTCATTTTTTTTCAAAATTTACGACCCCACCCATGCGCCCCCTCCCCCGTCCCTGAGCCGGCAACCTGCTAGGTGGCAGGAGGCCGCTCGGGCTGTGCCTTCGGGTGACTGCCCCAGCCCAGGCCCGGTGGGAGCGGGCCCTCTGAAGAGGTCTCCGCAGACGGGCGCAGTTGGGACCCCACCCGGGAGGCACCGAGGCCGAGGCGGCAAGTATCGCGAGAGACACCCCCAGCCCCAGCGGGGCGCCCCAAAGCCTGCTCCCACCCCAGAAGCCCCTGCTGTCGGCGCGAGGGGCCGGGCCAGGCGGGGCGGGCAGGGAAGGGGTGGCGAGGGTGACCTCAGCGGTTCCGCCACTCCGGGAAGTGGCCTCGGCCCGCCCCTCCGTCCCCCGCCTGAGTTTCGCTCTCCGCGGGGCGGGGCGCGCGGCGGGCGGCGCCGGGCCGGTCAAGTTGCAGCGGCCCCGCCCGGCGCCCTCCCGGGGCCACGCCCTCCCCGCCGGGGCGCGCGGCCCGCAGCTCGGTGCCCGCAGGGCCGCCCCGGGAGGGCGCGCGGGGCAGGCGCAGACCGAGAGGAGCTCGGGCGGCGGAGGTGAGCGCGGGGGGCGGCTCCCGGCTCCGCCCGCCCCGCCCGCCGGCCCGCTCCTCGCGGCCGCGCTGCCATAAATGGGGCCGGCGGCGGCGGCGGCATCTGGCGGGCCGGGCGGCAGCTGGAGGCGGCGCGGAGGCGCGGGCGGGCGGCGGCGGCGGTGGCAGCGCAGCGACTGGGGCGTCGGGGGTCGCGCCGGGCGGGCGGCGGCGGCCCGGGAGTGAAGTTCGGGGGCGCCCGGGCGGGGACGCGCGCGGGTTCGCGCGGCTCCGGCCCCTCTGCCCGCGCCCCGGGACCCGCCCCCGCGGCGCATCGGCTTCTGTTTACTTTCGATCGAGTTTTTCCTGCTCGGGGCAGGTGCCCAGGGCGGCTCCAGGCGGCGGTTCCGCGCGGCCCCCCGCGCCGCTCCTTCCGCGCTGCCTGCGCCGGGCAGGGCGCTTCGCGGGCGCTTCAGGCGCGCTGACGGGCGTCCCGTTTGTGCCCAGGTGATGACAGCGGCGGCATGGAGTTCCCCGAGCACGGCGGGCGGCTGCTGGGCCGCCTGAGGCAGCAGCGCGAGCTGGGCTTCCTGTGCGACTGCACCGTGCTGGTGGGCGACGCGCGCTTCCCGGCCCACCGCGCCGTGCTGGCCGCGTGCAGCGTCTACTTCCATCTCTTCTACAGGGACCGGCCCGCGGGCGGCCGCGACACGGTGCGGCTCAACGGCGACATCGTCACGGCGCCCGCCTTCGGCCGTCTGCTAGACTTCATGTACGAGGGCCGCCTGGACCTGCGCAGCCTGCCTGTTGAGGACGTGCTAGCCGCCGCCAGCTACCTGCACATGTATGACATCGTCAAGGTCTGCAAGGGCAGGCTCAGGGACAAGGACGGAAAGCTGGACCTGGAGACCCCTGCCCCTCGCGCGGAGCAACCTGGTCAGCCACCATGTCCCTGGCCTGTCTGGACTCCTAACCTCTGCCCAGCTGCCCAGAAGACTAAGCTCCCCCAGGTGGGGGTCAAGGCTGCCCCCCCTCTGCAAGCATTCGGGCCTCCTCCCTGGCAGGGCCAAGGAGAGTCAGACCAGGCCCTGGACCTGTCCCTGAAGCCCGGCCACAGGCAGGAGGTGGTCCAACGCCCCTGCGTCCTGCAGACACCCCTCTGCGGCCGGCTGCAGCAAGGAGCCCGGCCACTGGTGAAGAACGAGCAGGACTCACTGTCGGAACAGGACGGCAGCAGCCCCAGGAGCCTCCACGGCCCCCTGAAGCCACCCTGTGTTCCTGTAGCCAAGGGCCTGGCAGTGCGCTTGGAGCGACGGCCCGTCAGTGGCAGCCGGGAGCTGGAGCTGGATGCAGAGCCGGTGGCGAGTGAGGGTGAGCTGGGGCCCGGGGGGCACCTCTGCGTCTGCCCTCTGTGTAGTAAGCTGTTCCCCAGCCCCCACGTGCTGCAGCTGCACCTCAGCGCCCACTTCCGTGAGCGGGATGGCCCTCGGACCCAGCTCTCGCCCAACGGTGCTGTGCCCACGTGCCCGCTCTGCAGGAAGACCTTCTCGTGCACATACACACTGAAGAGGCACGAGCGGACGCACTCGGGGGAGAAGCCCTACACCTGCGTGCAGTGTGGCAAGAGCTTCCAGTACTCGCATAACCTGAGCCGGCACGCGGTGGTGCACACACGGGAGAAGCCCCACGCCTGCCGCTGGTGCGAGCGCCGGTTCACGCAGTCTGGGGACCTGTACCGCCATGTCCGCAAGTTCCACTGTGGCCTCGTCAAGTCCCTGCTGGTGTGATGTGTTCCTGTGGGTCCCGGGGGTGGCGTGGAAGGGAAGGGGCAGGGCAGGTGGGACACTGGAACGGATCAGCCTCTGAGGCTGGACTTCTTTACCCTCGCTGCAGAAAGCACAGTGCCGCTTCCTGGAACATGGCCTCAGACTCGGGGTGACTTGGGCAGCCTTCCTCCTGTCTTGCCTGCCCTCCCCCCACTCCAGCTCACTCCTGCCCCCAGGCTGTGCCCTGCCCAGACTGACACCGTCTTCCTCTCACTCTCCCCTCCAGCCAAGTTCCCAGGGTGTCCAGCCGGCACCTGGCTTTTGCCCAGGTCCCTGGGTGTGATGCGGCATGCTTGTGTTCTGTCTGGGAACGTTCCTTACCACTTCTCTGTCATGCTGTGGGGGTATCCTGAGAGCCTGGCCTCATGCTAGGTGAATGATTCATGTGTCAGAAAAGTTCTTATTGTGAGTCCCAATGGGGTGCTCAAAGGGAACAGGCCACTCCTGGTGGGTGGCAGCAGGAACCCCTGCTGGGAAGGCCTAGGGCAGGAAGAGTGGCAGGAGGGGCCATCTGGGCACAGCTGGTGTCACAGGGGGGTGCAGCCCCAGCGGGAATCCCAGACAGCAGGAGTGGAGCCAGCTAGTGGCTCTGGAGCTACCACCACTGGGGTGGGACATGGGTCCTGCCTGCACTGTAACTTTGAGTAGAGAAAGTGGGAATTTGGGAATGGCTTCTCTTTAGACCCAGAAAGAGGCTCTCCGAGGTTGCCAGGTGTCTGCTGGTGGGCCCTGGGCTGTGCTGCCCTCTTGCCTGAGTGCGGGTCTGGGGTGCCTCTGAGTGTCTCCGGAGGTGGTAGGTTGGGGGGACCGTGGCAGCTCCCACTCCCCAACCCTGAGCCAGGCTCTGTGGGTTGCAGGCTGCTGCTGGACCAGGTGGGCCTGGCCCTGAAGGTCACTCTCCTGCCTGCTAGGGTCTCTCCGGAGCTGTGGTCATTTTCAGAGCACCTGGCAGGGGCCACAGTCTGCGGTTTGCCAGCAGCAATGTTTGCAGGGCTTCCCGTGGCCACGGGAGGGGGTGTGTGTGAAAGTGGCTGTGGAGTGGGGAGGGGGAGGCTGGCACTCCCGAAAGATGAACAGTCAGGCCCTGCATTTGCAGTTGGTTTGGGTCCCCTGCTTCCCCCACCTACTCACCAAGCAAATCCTGCCGGGGAACCTCACTGGCGGTGGCACGGGCGGGTGAGGGTGAGGGTTGAGGGGAGTCTGGCCTCCGCTTCGGGGGGTCAGCAGGTGTTTTCCCCACACCACTTGGGCTGTGTTTGCTGTGACTGGAAATGGCACAGAGGACAGAGTCTGGCCAAGCCTAAGTTATTTTCTCTTCTCCTGACGCTTGATGTGTTTCTATGTCTGCCTCGCCTGGAGTGGAAGGACAGTTGGCCTGCAGCAGGTGAACACTTCCAAGGCTCATTCCCACGTGCCGGACTCTTCAGGTGCACAGGCGGCCGGCTGTTAGCCCAGCGCCCCCAGTGATGCTTGGTGCAGAGGCCCCGTCTGGCTGGGGAGGGGCCCCTGCTCTGGCTGTCCCGACCTCGACCCCCGCCTTGGGCCGGGCTGGTGGGACTTTGCACCCGGTGTGATATGCTCCATGATCAGGGTTTCCGTGAGTGTGTGTGTCCGTGTCTGTCTGTCCAGCCGGCGGCGGGGTCCGAGCCCTGCAAATGGGCAGCCGCAGCTCGCAGAGCAGGGAGATGTGGCCCTGCCCACCGCCGCGGTTCTCGTCAGGGAAGAACTTCCCTTTCCTGGGCAGGGAAGCCTGCTTTGGGTTATCAACACTGGAGTCTGTTTTTTGCACACAGTTACTGTGAAGTTAACGTAACGAGAAGTGGTCACTTTTAATTTAGTAACCGCCACTGTTAAGATGAAACTGTCCGGGTGCATCTGTATGAGACACTGGCCGTGTGGGAGGGTGCACCGGAGGCCTGTGCGCATGCGCGCGGGAGAGCTCGCCGTGGTCTCCCAGCCACCTGGCCCCCTGCCCTGGTCTTGCTGCTGCTCTGCCCCTAGGGGTTGGAGGGTGGCTCCGGTGATCCCAGAGGACAGTTGTCTGTGCTCAGCGTTTGGCGGGAAGGTCTTATTTGCACAGACCCACCTGCGGCAGCCGTGACAGTCATGGAAATGAGTGCTGTCTTCCTGTTTTCACGTCGTGACAGCAGTGGAAATAAAGCCCACCCCAGGTGGAGATGGCCGTGACTGTTCCTGGGAAGGGCCGTGCTTCCTGTCTCCAGGTGTGGGTCCGCCGCCACTGTGGGGCTGCTGGTCTGGGCTTCTGGGGACAGAAGAGGGCTAGCCAGAGGGGAGGGAGTGGTGGTGGGCTGGAGCAGGCAGGTGACACTCCTCTTTCCCTAGGTTTGTCACCCTGGAGTTTGGGGGAGGGGCATCCCAGGGAGGCAGGGCATGGGCTGTAAATACAGGGGATGCCACAGTGGCTTCTGGCCCTGGGGAGGATGCAGATCCGTGGCGGACACCTGCTGAGCCCTGAGCAGGGTTGTCCCAGGCCCAGGTCTTAGATCTGTGCCTTCCTAATTCTGTGGGCTCCATCTGCAGCCCCTCTCTCCAGCCCCCACGCTGCTGGTCTCCACTCCAGCTGTCCCCTCCCTCCACACTGGTCACACCCCTCTTCCTGGGCTGGGACTGGTCCCCCAGAGACCCAGCTTGGGCTAGAGGTGGGCAGGGCGTAGCTGTGTTCCTCCTCCCTACCACCTGCACCCTTGGCCCTCCCTAGTGGGTGGCCATGCAGGCTTGGGGGGGGTAGGGCGAGGTGCAGAGATTTCTAGAGCCCTGGGTCAGCCATCCTGGGCTCTGGCTGATGGGGCCGGTGGGGCAGTTCCGCACTCCCCACCCCTCACCTGTCTCCCTGAGCTCACCTTCCTCACCAGGCCATGAGGCAGGCGGGGCAGAATGGCCTCCATGTGTCCGGGAGCTTCTCCAAAGTGTTTTCTCTGCTTGGGAAGGACCGTGTGAACCCCAGGCTCGGGGCGGGAAGGGGGCTGTGCTTGCCAAAGGGTCCCAGGGGTCAGGCTGAGCTGCTGCTGGAAGGGCCTGCTGGCTCTCTGCTGGCTTCTGTGGCCTTCCCCATCCCGAGCCCCGTGGGTTTCCCTGCTCTGGGAGGGAGCCTGGCCCCTTGCCGCCACTCCCCGCATCCACCCTGCCTCCCACTGAACCTGGACCAGAGCCCTGTCCTGCAGGGCGGCCCTGTCATGTTCCCAGTGGGGACTGTGACTCAGCTTAGCCTTCCCAACCTGAGGGGGAGAGGTGGCTGTTGCCATGGCATCCAGGCAGGGGAGGAGGGTGGTCTCCAGGAGGGACAGGGCTTCCTGGGGCTCCTCCAGCCTGCCCAGCTCCCTGCCAAGCTGTGCTCACAGGTCACTGCCAGAGCTGTCGCTGATGCCATCAGCCCCCCTCCTAGTAGGGAGGCCTCCTGGCACCTTCCTGGGGGCCATCCAGCCTGATCCCTTGGCCCACCGGTAAACTGCGGCACGTGGAAGGACCCAGAACTGGTCTGCAGTCCCAGAGCCAAGACGTCCACACACTCCAGGAATCTCAGCTGCGTGCCCCTAGTGCTGGGCACGTGACCCCAGCACTGTCCAAGGCCTGAGCAGCCTTTGGGACAGTGGCAGAGCAGGGCAGCAAAGGCAGGGCCAGAGGAGGATGAGGGGCTGACACTGGTGCAGGAGCTGTCCCAGGAGGAGTGACCTCTCAGGAGCCACTGAGTAGACAACAGAGAGACAGCACCATCCGGGGGCAGTGCCGTGCAGAGCAGTGTCGGGGTGCGAGGTGACGGCTGCAGAGCGGGTGTGTGAGCCCACGGTGTGGACACGGCCACAGGGAGCCTGCCAGCTTTGAAGTGGCTTCAGCCCTCCCTCCCCACCACTTCCCCAGCCCCTCCCCACACACACTGGTCTCACCTCTTCCCGACATTCGTGAATGGCACCAAACCCTTCACTGGCTTAGGGGTTTCACTCCACCTGACAGTCCTCAGCCTTGCGGGGTGGACACCAAGCCATCCGGGCCCCTGCCCTGGTCTTAGACTGTGTTTTCTCTTCCCCACCTCAATCCCATCCGGTCTTCTCCAAACAACCCAGCCCCCACACTGTCTTTATCATGGTCATCACCATCAGCTGGCCCCACAAACTACAGCCAGGACCTCCACCTCCACCACTGTCACCCCAGGTCTACCATTATCACCATCACCACTGTCACCTCCACCACCACCATCACCTCCACCTCTAGCACTATCACCATCACCACTGTCACCTCCACCACCACCATCACCTCCACCTCTAGCACTATCACCATCACCATCCTCACCTCCACCTCTACATCTACCACTATCACCATCACCTCCACCACAACCTCTACCTCCACCCCACCACTATCACCAGCACCGTCACCTCCACCCCACCATCATTGCTTCCACCACATCAATCACCACCGTTACCTCCTCCACCTCCATCACTACTACCATCACCTCCACCTCTACCACTATCACCATCACCACTGTCACTCCACTACCATCACCTCCACCTCTACCACTATCATCACCATCACCACTGTCACTTCCACCATCACCACCTCCACCTCTATCACCATCACCACTGTCACCTCCACCGCCACCATCACCTCCACCTCTAGCACTATCACCATCACCATCCTCACCTCCACCTCTACTCTACCACTATCACCATCACCACAGTCACCTCCACCACCACCATCACCTCCACCACTATCACCATCACCACTGTCACCTCCACCATCACCATCACCATCCTCACCTCCACCTCTACATCTACCACTATCACCATCACCTCCACCACAACCTCTACCTCCACCCCACCACTATCACCAACACCATCACCTCCACCCCACCATCATTGCTTCCACCACATCAATCACCACCGTTACCTCCTCCACCTCCACCTCCATCACTACTACCATCACTTCCACCTCTGCCACCACCATCTTCACCACCATTACACAACAGCAACCACTGTTACCACCGTGACCACCTTTACGAAGGATCCCCACAGAAACTGACCTGACCCTCGGCCAGCTTCCAGGGTGAGACACAGGGCTTGATTATGTTCAGTTGGAGAAGCGGTTGGGGAAAGGGGATACTGCCCTTGTCACAGAATGGAGGTTCGGTGTCTGCACTTCCCTCCTCTGTGACCGTCAAGTTCCAGGGTATTTTCACATTTCCCCCACCTCCTCCCTCTTACCTCCCCCTCCACATATAGAGAAGCGTAAGCCTGTATCTCTGTGGAAGTAGGTCTATACCTCTCTGCATTACACCTGCCACACCGACACCTCCCAACGCAACCCTCTGCTAGACGTAGCAACTTCCATGGCCCCCAGACCACCTGGTCCCTGACCCATCAGCCACCTGTCCTGTCCTTGTGAGCAAGTCATTACTTCTCTTCCGGCTCAGTGTTCTCACCTATAACAGGAGTGGTGGCAGACAGCTTTTGAGAGGTGAATGGGGTACTGCCCAGGGAGCACAGCCACGGCCACTGAGCATTGGTGGTGCTGCCGCCTCCCTCTGGGGCCACCACCAGGTCAGCAGGGAGCCCTGGGCAAGAAGCCGTGGCCACGCAGCCTTACAGAGTGCCCCGGGCTGCCCCAGAATGTTGGGTGTGCTTGGGGATTGCTGACGTTGCAGTTTGAGGACCACCACTGTTGGGCCCCGGCCTGGCTCAGTCCTGCTCCTCAGGACGGTCACTTGCTCCTCTCTCTCCCCTCCCCCTGCAGCTGTTGCAGGGAATGGTGGGGTGCCCTGGGCAGCAGCAGAGGCCCAGGGACAGCTGGCTGGAGGGCTGGGCAGCTCCAGACACGGCTGGCAGTGGCAGAAAATGCTGCCCCTGGAGCTGCTCAGGACCGTGGCTGGTTCAAAGCGACCCAAGGACACTGATGAAGCCAGGCAGGGATGACTGAGCCCTGAGGCAAGCACACCCATCCTAGCTCCACGCCCGGTGACAAGTGGCCCTCAGAGAGGTCAGTGGGTCTCAGGAGACGGAGGCTCACCTCCCTCAGTGGGACCCTCATAGTTTGGTTTTCACTGACTTACACAGAAGTCTGTAGGAGGGAACCCCTCCCTGCCTGGCTGGGGTGCGCCTCTGTCCTCGCTGGCTGCGTCTGCTCCCGCTGCCAGAGGGGACCACAGACAGGCGGCTTCAACACTGACGTTTATGGCCTCGCAGTTCCCTGGCCACAGTGTCCCAGGCCGGCTCCTCCCAAGGCCTCTCTCCTGGGCTTGCAGATGGCGCCTCCTCCTGGCGTCCCGACCTCTTCCCTTGAGGACCCCAGTCCCGTCGGATCAGGGTCCACCCGAGTGACCTCATTTTGCCTTAATTCCCTCTATAAAGGCCTTGTCTCCATAGAAGGAATTAAGGCAAAATGGCCCTGTCTCTGGCCGGGCGTGGTGGCTCACGCCTGTAATCCTAGAACTCTGGGAGGCCGAGGCAGGTGGATCACTCAAGGTCAGGAGTTCGAAACCAGCCTGAGCAAGAGCGAGACCCCGTCTCTGCTAATAATAAAAAGAAATTAATTGGCCAACTAAATATATATAGAAAAAATTAGCTGGGCATGGTGGCACATGCCTGTAGTCCCAGCTACTTGGGAGGCTGAGGCAGAAGAATCGCTTTGGCCCAAGGAGTTTGAGGTTGCTGTGAGCTAGGCTGATGCCAAGGCACTCTAGTCCGGGCAACAAAGTGGGACTCCATCTCAAAAAAAAAAAAAAAAAAAAAAAATGATGTTATTCCCTGGAAACCAAGTAGACTGGTGTATCTTAAAAGTTGACGTGAAACAGGGAAATAACTGGGTTAAAGAATTACACAATCACACTTATCAGACTTAGCTCTTTACTTTGTAGA